>JASANE010026098.1:0-76180 GCA_030248225.1 Trileptium ribeirensis
ACATAGAGCCAGGCAATAAGATAAATTTAATATACTTTTAACATTAGAATCTCCAATCAAAAACGGCGCCATAGCATAAACCAAATAACACGTAAATAGCAAATAAAGCAGCGATGTGTTTGCGCAATACAAAACAACGGCCTGCATAAAATTATGTCCAGTATTGCATTGAAGCAAGCGGGCGACAAACATCTATAGCATCACCAGTTTCCCACGTTTATTTTGTTTTGATTTTGGTGTTCGATTAAGATGACCAAGTTTTTTGAAGTTAACAAGGGCGATGTTGAAAAGCTTTTAAATCAGTCTCGCGCTGTGCTTGTTGATGTGCGCAAAAGCTAAATGTTGAAACCAGTGGACAATGTAAAAGCTATAAAGGTTGAAGGGCAGGAACTTTTGGCACCATTGCTGGCCTGCAGCTTCTGCAAATCCTGTTTTGCTTGGTATATGGTTATTGATTGGAAGTGAATTAACCAGAGTGCTGTGAAAACAGTAAAATACCATCAGAAAACTAGTTGCGCGCTGGCGAACCCAAACATACCAAAAGCGCTCGAAGTCGCCAAACCTGAGGGCGAACGAAAGCCTTTACCGCCGCGAGCTAAAGCCAGCTGACGCGACCATATTTCGAGCGTCATCGCGGAAAATCCTACTGTGTCGGTTAGTGCATGTGTTAAAATAGCTGCATATTGTGCCAATTAAGCCGCTCAACAAACGTACAAGGTCCAAGCGCTCCAAAATTATGGAATCGGCGCAACGTATGTGACCTCCGGAATTATAAATGAAGGGGTAATTTCCGAACTGAAATTGAAGAAGCTGTTTCGCAAAACCGCAACTAGCAAAATTGGGGTGTTTCCGGAATTGTCGACTATTGGTCCTGCCGTCATCAGCATCGCCAATCGTACGGTGGTATTCTTGCTTGTGGTTTAACCGACAAGTGGGACTGGTACCAGTTTCCTCTCCGTCTTCAGGACTTAGCTGATGTGCCTCACAATGCGGCATGCACGTTTGGCCTTTTCGCCAGCGCGGTCGAATCCGAAGGCGAGTTTAGTCACCCTATGTTAATGAGGTGAAAATGTGCGCCGCGTTCAACGGTCGCTTTGAGTGCCCAATAACAGTCATTCGTTTTTGGGGGTTGCGTAGACTGCGTTGAGCATGCGTTGTCTACGTGCATTAATGATGTGTTTGAAAAACAACCAAACACAATGCTATCAGCTTTGTTACAGCAGCTGTCGGAGATCGAAAATTTCTACAATCGGACAATTCTTACAACAAGCTAAGGCGATCCCTGGAAAATGTACTACACGACCGTGGCGGTTTCAGTACCATCGTCAGTGCAGCTATCCAGGACCACGCCGTTTACTTGCGGCAGGATGATCAATTTGTCGCTGATAACGTCCCTTCTCTGCAGCTTCTTAAGTCTCTGCATGTCGTATTGCAGCATTGCAAAAAATTTTTCGATCGTATTGAAGTAACGGGGGTCACTTCGCATTTGTCCTTGCTGAGCTATCTTGGACTAGACCTTGACCTCTTCAAGATACAGATTGATACTGATGCTACTGGGGTTTCAGAAATGGTGCTGCAAGTGTCTTCGGAACTTCGTTTATAGATGGATTCGAAACTATGGCCGCTTTGTGGATCATCCTTTGCTATGGCTGCTGCATAATTCTGAAGCGTCGACGTAGCGGTTAAGACAGCGGAGTTGCTAAGCCAGTTGCCGGGGAACAGGAACAGGAATCCACTGAAAACTTTGTTCATGGCTTCCTGGAAGGCCGCTCTAAAGGATTACGATGAAACCGTTCGAAGTTACTTGCATAAGCTTTTAAATCAATCCGATTTGTCACCAGAGGTTGATAACGCTACTCCAGGAATTAGCCGTGGCAACATTAATACATTGGAAGGACATAATGCCAACAGCTTCTCCAAGATTTTTGCGTCCTCAGCACCGCCGTCCAAAAAGCCTTGATCATCTGACGAGCGAACTATCGTTGTTTGCGAAAATGCGACGCCGCTTTCGAAATCCTTTGGAATTTTGGGAAAGCGCCAGTCAATTTCCAATATTGCAATCATGTGCTCGAATTCTACTTTCCATTCCTGTGTCCTCAGCAGCAATCAAGCGTTTGTTCGGTGAAGCTGGCATGATCCTGTCAAAGCTGCGAAAAAATCTAAAGCCTAAAGCTATACAATCGCTCATGTACATCAAGTATTGCAAGAAGCTAGATCACCTGACCAGAGACATTGATGTGATGAATGAGGAGGTGAAATATTACGCGTGAGTTGTTCCAGCTCTGGATACGGATACAGAGGAAGATACTGGTGAGGATTCTGCAACGTAACTGGTGGGTTTGGAAAAAGCCGGAAAGATGTCTTAGGAAAAGGGTTAAGTATCCGGTTCAATTCAGCAATCAGGCAAGGACCCATCTATGGCCAATGAAGCTAATAAGCTAGTTAGTACCCAGCATCATACTAGAGAGCTAAAGTATCTAGTATGAGACTTAATTAGCGTGAGAGCTGTCTGTATCATGCACTGAAGCTAGAGAGCAAGTATCTAGTCCCCAGTAGTTCCCAAAATGTCAGAGAGTTTTCGTATGTGACAGGGAGACTGGGGATCGTGGCTGTACTCTGCTCAGCTATCGGGCGTGGTCCTTACGGCGATGGGGCGTTTGTGGGTTCGCCACCGTGGACCATAGCAGAAATCATTACACAAGAGATTCCACCCTCTTCACAGTTTTCAGTAGTGAGTTTGCTTCATAGGCGTGTCCAGGATTCCGGGTTGGAGGGCCACGCCCCTTGAGGATATATATGGCCTACAAGATCCGCAAAATTCGTAAATTTGGGTTATAAAAGTGATAGAACTGGTCCCGCAGGTCCGATTTTGGGGATTTTAGGTCAAAAATGTTCATTTTGGGCCATTTTAGAATAACAGAATCTTAATAAATCCGCGCGAAGAGCGGAAAATTTTTTGCATAGCGTTATAACGGTTGAAAAAATTTTCATAGGTCGGGTCGGTTGGGGGCAATAATGGTCCCCCGGCTACACCTTTGGTTTTGTTGCGTACAAGCTGCACCAAGATGACGACCAGCTGCAGAACCAGTTGCCATGCCATGACACGATCACATTCAGCATAACAAACAACCGTATAAAAATGCCCACCGCGGGGTGGGATCCCCACGACATCAAAATTAATCCCCACCCCACCCCACCCCGATACCCATGGGGATCCCCATCCCCACGAGCACCCTGTCGTAGTGTATTATGAAATGGTCGCAAAAACATAGGGGCAAATCGTATAGCAGTGTGGTGGCTTGTCGGATCGAGACCCGCTTGGGTTCGTGAGATGTTCTAATGGAAGGGCTACGTAATGATGTGCAAAACTCGGCGATTCGGCAATAGAAAGAAGGACCGGTTACCATGGCGCTAGTCAGGCGATTTTAGATGCTGATAGCGTGAAACGGGAGTTTCAGCGGTCGTCCTCTGGCGGATCAAGAGGCACAGTTAAACCCGTCGGTATTCTTTGGTTGTCCGGTGGCACATGTTGTTTGGTGTGATAGCCGGTTCCATCGAGGGTGGCCTGGTTCGCATAAATATACGATACCAAAAGCGACAATTCAACGAAATCGGTTGGAACCACTGACCAGACATGGAGGTTTCGGACATTGGGGTTGACACAGGGGACACAAATTAGGAGATTCGGCCGATGGGGGCGAGAAAAGACGCAGAAGGCGTTGAAATCAACTATATACCTACGTATATATACATACATACATAAATACGCCTATCCCAAGCCACTACCAACAACCAAACTTAGCGTAAATAACGTTGTTAGTTCAGTTCCGACGTGTTTCGCTGCTTAATGTTACGGCTAGATCCGCGTGCAATTTGAAGTATTATGGCCTTATCAGAAAGCCCGTAAAACGCCATATCAAAAAGTACTCGGGGCGGTTGCACAAAATCTGAACCGGTGGGCGGCTACGAACAGGCCCGGCAGCCGTCGTTTCCGAATACTTGGAATGTACCATACCCCTGATTTTCACTAGTTTAAGCTTGTAGCTTGTAGCTTTTGGTTGTTTTCGTGACCACGGCTACATGTATTACTCGTGACCATGGCCCCATATATTAATTAACCCAAGTAAAATTGATACTGTTGATACCTTCAATTCCTACCACGCAGTTCCCTCCAGTACGTTCTAAATGAAAGCCCGACACATTATACGTAAGACAATAATACATGCAATCACATATCAAAGCAATGGGTTAAGATAAGTAAAATGAGCGATAAATGTAACAAGCAAAAGGTTAATGATCGGAATACTAATACTGACAAAACATGGCACCATGCACTATATTTTCGGTTATAGATCGCATTTACATAAGCCTTACACGAACACGCTGAGATCCTGTTGGAAAATTGTTATAACGTGGACCTGTTCAATTTGGGATGTATTCAGGTGGTTCTCAAAATCCAACAAAACACACGTAACGGCCGGAACGGTCCTGTTACATATAATCATGGCACGCAGTGTAATGTGTCAATACTGGGGTGACACGCACCAGATAATAAAACTGTCGTGGCTCTGGATTAAGAAGGTATTGACGATTAGTCTGTTGTGAGATCATATAGTAATGCGGATTTTCTTACTTATAACACGCAATAGACAGCTATATACCGCTTTTCGTAAAAAGTTAGATGTTATCTGCTCAGACATATATAACTTTTACATTGCTTAAATATTAACTATGGTTATTACGGTCTTAAAAGCTCACCTTTTCAGAATTTCACACAACATATATTCAGTGAATTGAGTCCATTAACACTTTATCGCGTGATTGTCCAACGGAATATGAAATAGTATTTACGCTATTATTTAATTCAGTTCGGTACATTGTATAACTTCCGTAGTCTTAATGTTTGATGTTGGTGTTTAGGTTCATGATATGTTTCATTCATATATGTTGTATATAACTATCCATCATAGTAGTATAAATTATCCGATCTGATAAAACATATATTATAACTACATTTCTTTCAGTTGGTTAACACATATCCTTGCAAGATGCGCTGATTTCAGTTTGCAGTTCTATGCATTCAAATGTTAAATTTGTCTGTGGTAGAGCATAACGTTTCTTATGTAACATTAGAAAATTATTATGCTGAATAAAACTTTACCTTGCAAGTACGGTATGACGTAAATCTTGCCACCGATTTCAGCTTCGTTTAAAACGTACGATAACGAAATAAGCAATCCGTTTTGATCTGAAACAGAGAACAAGTTTATCTCGCCCGAAACTGATTGAAAAAGGACATAGTCGAATAACTTATTTTCATTATGAAAATAGATTTGAGGATAAATTAATCTACAATAAAAGTGTCATAGCACGTACTCATGCCTAGGCTAAAGTAGATAACTGCCACCAGTGATGCCCAGGTGCTCAATGTTTTAAGTAATAGTTGTAGTAAAAATGCTGGATCACTTTACAAAAAAGATACAGATTTTTGGCACAAGCATGTTAGTCTTGCAAATACGATTTGTGGTCGCGTTTCAGTTTCTAAATTTATAACGAATATATTTGTGAAAATATCATATGTGGGTGGAAGAAATTGGAAGAAATCATTTTAAAAGCACTGAACTGCAAAAAATGTTAGTTTGCTAAGAATGTTCTTTTGCATTGGCAATTAAGCTTTCTTATTATATATTTCTCCGCAAAAAGACAAGTATAAAAAATGTCACTTGTCCGTTCTAAAACTAATAGCACATGTCCGCGAGATTTCTTAAATGGCACGTAACGAACATATGTACAATCGTTAGCGATTGTACAAAATCCAAAATATTTTCTTTTCAGTCGCGCGAAATAAAACACATTCATATGCGCTTAATTATATAGCAAGTTTTCTACGTACTACCGTAGCATCTAGTTTTCAATATAAGATTTCATTCTTTTATTAAAGTGAAAAAAGAAAAAGGTATATTTTATGTTGGTTTTACGTTCAGTTACGTATTGCTAATACACCGGACAAAATAATTGCCTCTTGCGGAAACATTGCTCTGAAACGCTGAGTACCATCATTGACTCGAGTTTTTTATATTGTTGCTACTGTATTTGTGATGAAGTTAAACGAGTAGCTCAAGTGGTCCGTAGCTCTATAATAGTGCTCGCCACATTTGACCACTGCTCGCTCGCGACTTTCCCTTCGCTTGCTGCTGGTTCGATCGTAAGGCGACAATTAATTTATTGTGTCGAGTACTGTATCTGGGGACGTGTATCAGGTTCTCTAAACTGCTGTCGAGGCAGTTTGATAAAACCAGCTGTATAAAGGATAAAGTTGATTACCAATGATTCCCAAAAAACGCAGCAAATATAATTACATTTCGATGGAAGTTTAAGGTTTGAATGAAAATAAACCATACACGAATTTTAATGTATGTATAGTAACGGACAAAATAAAAGCTAGTCGTACAGTAAAAATTCGCGAAGAACAGTTGGACATCTGTTAGTTTTAGCAAGCACATCGCCAATTTTTATTAAAACGGTGACTGTTGATTTAATTTTTGTCTTTAGCTGCTTCATTTTGTGTTTCTTTAAAAATTATCAAAAACTCTGTGGGTGACTTCAGCAGCTGCTTGGGGATAAAACATCTATTTGCGTTAGCGAACCATCAGGTTAATTTAATTTTTCGGACTCCAAGTAAGATACCTTCTTGGCTTTCGAGCTATTCTTCGGGTTACCGGTTACCACTAGAACACAGGAATTACTTTAATATAAGCCGACATGAATTATATCGCTGTCCACCGCAAATAATATTTAATACTTAATTTGATTTCGTATTGGTTCGATATCGTAGCGTTGTTTCAGCAATGAAGGCTCTGAACTGAGCTCTCTTTGTCAAAGTCTTCTGCAGCAGTTCGAGAGAACACTGTATTTGCTTGACTACAGTGAATTTGACACCGATTCATCCGAAATGACTCATATAAGCTACGCTTTGCTGCTAAAACTAATTGTATTGCAATTGCTTGCTGTAAAACAACTCCAAGATCAAAGTTAGTTTTCACGTTTTTGTGCTGTGAGTATTCAGAACGTCGTGAAACGTAGTGGAGATTGTTTGTTGCAGGGGTGAAATCATTAAATTCCGTGTGTGTGTGCTCGGCCATAACTCGGGAACGACTTAACCGATTTTCATAATCTTTTGGCTCATTCGAACCGGCATAGTCGATGTACCGTGTACATACCCGAGCGTTTTTTGATTTGGGGTCTGGTTCCGGGGTCAAAATATGGGGTTTTTTGCCCCATTTTACCCAATTTTAGTACCCTTCACGGAAGCAATGTTATTTTTATCTTAACTTTCGAATTTTTTCCCGTGGTTGGTTTTATTTCATAGTAAAATGACAAATGCCCATGCCTCTTTTTTGTTTTTCGATTAAGTATCCGGTTCTGAAATTATAGGTTTTGAGGTACGGGGGTATGGCGCACCAACAGTTCCTCGACCCAAAATTTGAAAATTTGTTCTGACGTCTTGGGCGGCTGATAAGTTGCACCTGAGGGTTTTCGGGCATGGGAAACTCATTGCCGGTGATGGTTTTGCTCTGTGACCCATGGTTGCATGGGTACGGGGGTATGACGCCCCATGGTTCGGTGTCAGAAGTCAAAATTAGGGTTTTTAGTACCCTTCACGAAGCAAGGTTATTTTTATCTTAACATTCTAATTTCTTTCTCTGGTTGATTTTATTTCATAGTAAAATGATAAATGCCGATGCCTCTTTTTTGTTTTTCGATTAAGGCTCCGGTTTTGGAGTTATGGGGTTTGAGGTATGACATCCTCATGGTTCCTCGACGCAAAATTAGAAAATTTGTTCTGACGTCTTGGGCGGCTGAAAAGTTGCACCTGAGGGTTTTCGGGCATGGGAAACTCATTGCCGGTGATGGTTTTGCTCTGTGACCCATGGTTGCATGGGTACGGGGGTATGACGCCCCATGGTTCGGTGTCAGAAGTCAAAATTAGGGTTTTTAGTACCCTTCACGAAAGCAAGGTTATTTTTATCTTAACATTCTAATTTCTTTCTCTGGTTGATTTTATTTCATAGTAAAATGATAAATGCCGATGCCTCTTTTTTGTTTTTCGATTAAGGCTCCGGTTTTGGAGTTATGGGGTTTGAGGTATGACATCCTCATGGTTCCTCGACGCAAAATTAGAAAATTTGTTCTGACGTCTTGGGCGGCTGAAAAGTTGCACCTGAGGGTTTTCGGGCATGGGAAACTCATTGCCGGTGATGGTTTTGCTCTGTGACCCATGGTTGCATGGGTACGGGGGTATGACGCCCCATGGTTCGGTGTCAGAAGTCAAAATTAGGGTTTTTAGTACCCTTCACGAAAGCAAGGTTATTTTTATCTTAACATTCTAATTTCTTTCTCTGGTTGATTTTATTTCATAGTAAAATGATAAATGCCGATGCCTGTTTTTGTTTTTCGATTAAGGCTCCGGTTTTGGAGTTACGGGGTTTGAGGTATGGCACTGTTATGGTTCCTCGTCCCAAAATTAGAAAAATTGTTGTGACGTCCTGGGCGGCTGAAAAGTTTCACTTGGGGTTTTCGGGCATGCAAAACTCATTGCCGGTATTTGTTTTACTCTGTGACCCATGGTTCCATGGGTACAAGGGTATGGCACCGTTTTGGTTCGAGGTCAGAGGTCAAAATGAGGGTTTTTACCCCATTTTAGTGCCCTTCATTGACGCAAGGTTATTTTATATTAACATTCGAATTTCTTTCTCCGGTTGGTTTTATTTCATAGTAAAATGATAAATGCCGATGCCTCTTTTTTGTTTTTTGATTAAGGCTCCGGTTTTGGAGTAATGTGGTTTGAGGTATTGGCACCTTCATGGTTCCTCGACTCAAAATTAGAAAATTTGTTCTGCCGTTCTGGGTGGCTGAAAAGTTTCACTTTGTGTTTTCGGGCATGGGAAACTAATTGCCGGTATTGGTTTTACTCCGCGACCCATGGTTTCATGAGTACGGGGCATGGCTACCCTTTGGTCTGAGGTCAGAGGTTACAATGGGGCTGATTTAGTATCCTTCACGGAAGCAAGGTTATTTTTATCTTATATAACTTGATTTTTCTCTGGTTGGTTTTATTTCATAGTAAAATGATAAATGCCGACACCTCTTTTTTGTTTTGCGATTAAGGCTCCGGTTCATGGGCTTTGAGGTATTGCGCCCTCATGATTGCTGGACCCAAAATTCGAAAATTTATTCTGACGTCCTGGACGTCTGAAAAGTTATACTTGGGGGTTTTGGGGCATGGGATACTCATTGCCGGTGTTGATTTTGCTCTGCGAGCCATGGTTCCATGGTTACGGGGGTATGGCTCCACGATGGTTCGTCGACCCAAAATTCCGAGTTTTATTGTGACGTCCCGGGAGGCTGATAGCTTGCACTTGGGTGGTTTTCGGGCATGGGAAACTTATTGCCGGCGTTGGTTTTGTTCTATGTTTTGCGGTATTGTGTGATATTCACATATGGCATATCGACGTATGCTATCGAGAGCTGATTGGCTCTGCACGCAAAAGGCATAGGTGTGCCTATGCTTCACTACGTTCTGCAATTTCGATAGAGTTACTAGAGGTTTGATGCCTTGGATATTATTGTGCAAATAATTCGGTAAACCTATTTTAGTAAATAGTGTACTTTTGAGAACACTCTTAGCTAAGTATTCAGCAGTACTCATTATTTAACCATTTTATTCGGTGGATTGTTAATACGCGTCCCTACATAGATTTAGCAAAAGAATTTAATTGTGTTAAGCTGAATCAACTTCTGACTAATAAGGGGAGTGTCAATTTCAAACGAATGAGCAATGAGCATAAATTTAATTTTGTCAACAGGCGCAGAACAACTACTCTTGAAATTGTAGTGTATTGGATTACTAAGAACTATAACTAATTTTATTACGAAAATTGTTGAGCGAATGCGTTATTATTTTCTGTCTGGGAGCAAAAAAGTCGATGTTCGTTCGTCTGTCCGTCCAACCATTGAACCTATTTCAAAAAACTTTTTTTGTTTGAAAGCTTATCATATGAGGATGTGCTCCTGATATTTTAGAAGTTTGGCAACTTGCCAATTTTATCATTAATTAAGCTAATTATTTAATTAACACCCTAATTAAGCTCATAACGGCTTAATTATTGGTCGTAGAGTCGTTTTAACGGCATATACCCTGGGGTACATAAAACTATTACTAAGAACTATAACTAATTTTATTAGGGAAACTGAAGCCCTCCGAGGAAAAACGGTCTAAGTCAGATATTGCCATTTTGAGTTACATACATCTTTGTGTTTCTATTGGCTACTTCTTAGTGGGCAATGGGATTAAGGTTATATTTCGTACATTATTGGCCCTGGGTGTGATATAATATGTAGCGCCATGAAAAGTTGTAAACCACCTACACGGCGATGGTTAAGTGTACGAAATCATACATAGACTGTTTTTCGACGGAATTGGAGTTAATTACAGTTAGAATAAAAAGTCTTAACATGCTAATTGTGGTATATTGGTCAATAACTAACCCTAAGAGCGTCTCGAAACAGTAATTGTCAATCGGAATTCTCGCTGTCATCCGCTATGTTCCCTTGGCTCTCGCATTCGAGTGTTGTGTAAAACCCTTGTGCATATCGTGGTATGTATTTGAGCTGTTTGTTGAGGTCATCGTATTTTTTTTTCTTTATGCATCGCCCGGCTCGCACGAAACAGCTTCTAGCAGCTGTTGGGGGTTCACATCGTTGTAAACTGATGCACGCTTCTTCAGTATGTCAACAGTTTTCTATTCTTCTTCTCTGCCAAAGCTACACCGATATTGATATCGACCAAATGTGTCCACACGAATCCAACGAACGTCAGACTTGAAACAAACTTTTTCATTTTTAGTGTTTTTGATCCGCTTAACTAAATTCAATTTGTTGAATAGCTTCTTTATATCGATTACTCCGTTGGCAATATTTGTTACAACGAATTTATTTTTTGTTTGGCAGTTCACCATAATATCCCTGTACTCCTCCGGAAGGAAGATGTTTTCATGCTTCCGTGTAGCTTTTTCGATTTGTCCAAAATCGCGGTCACTGCAAAGCCTGGAATGACCAATTCCCGGAAATTTGTGCTCTATAACTTCGAACCGGCCAACTTTGATGAGGTATTGCCACAAACCAATGACAAAAATATTTTTATTCTGTCCCGCACAGCTGTCTGACCATGCCAGCATGTGTTTCGTGTCGGCGAATTTATCACTTTCAAAGAAAGTTAATAGGGCCGAAACAATCTCTGAACAACCCCGTCCAAACTGGCTTTCGTTCCACGTGAACATAAAACCCCTTCCGGATGACCCAGTATTTTGATCGACGGCGTGAACACCTAGGTTGTACATCCATAATTGCCGAAGATAGAATGCTTCGGATACAGTAAGCTTAGGCAACGGCATAGTCTTTTGTAAATCAAACGTAATATAAAGCTTCAACGGTTGATGTGCCGCTGCTATTCTGTCCGCCTTCATTGTGTCGTACGCGATTTGAGCCCGTTTCATGTGCTCTTCGACGCCTGGACCTCTCAAATCACATGTGGCGCATGTATCGCTACGTGGCGTCCCAAATCCTATATTGAATTCAGAGTTGAAAACGTCGTTATAATAATGATAGTTCACGATAGGGTCATTGTTAGCTTTTTGTTGATCTAAGAATAGCTGATGCATCTTAACGATCGAAAGATTTGCATTAAGGTACCGTCGATGAGGATTTTGTGCCTGGAATAGTGACTGCTTTCGGCCGGAAACAGTTTGATATGATTAATAACTTGCTGTCGAACATCGACAGGCATTGCTTTCGGTCGATTATTGTGCTTCCCGCTCATATGTGGCCGTGCTCCGACACCGTGGGCGCTTGTTGTTTCGGACTTGATTCTTTTTATTGACGTAGTGCCGAATCCGGTTAGCCAAGACACCGCTGTTTGACAGACTGTGTAGTCAGTGTTCGCAATGTTTATTATGCTTTTATATGACGATTGTTATTGTTTATTCTGAGCTTTAGTTTTGCGTTGTTTCACTGGGATTGCTCGTTGAGTTGCAGCAATGTAGCGACGTTTGCCGTCTTTGTCAAGTTCATGATACAGGTGGTCGTATAGAGACTGTCTCATATCGTCATTTATCCTTGACGAGCATCGGAGTTTACACTCTTGTTTATCTTGCTCTTGTTTACCACGACACAAGTTAACACCGAGGGGCGGTTCTTTGGCGGCGATGTATTTGCCCAACTTGTTTGTATGGGCAACTCCTCTGGCAACAGCGTCTCGAAGTATATTATGCTTCCAGGATGTTTGGTTTCGTTTTCGCTTTCGAGATACCTTGTCACTGTTATTGTTCTCATTAAATCCCTCGTCATCAACGTTCAGGTCTTCCTGGTTCTCATCCTGGATATCGCCGTCATCGTCCCCCTCAACGTTTTTATTACTGTTCTCATTAATTTCCTTGTCATCATCCTGGTCATCGTCCTCTTCAATATTTTCGATATCGTCGTGTTCAGAGTCATCCCCACTGCTGCTAGCCGAACTGCTGTCGTTTTGATACTCTTCTGATGAGCTGCTGGGTGCCCGAAAAGCTGACGGCGATATAGAGTCAACATACGGTGACTTAGCACGTGTCACCTTACGACGTTCTCGCGTTTTCCCCCTTGTGTTGTTCGATGTCAGTGGGATCGGAGATGTTGCACGTTGATCGTCGTGGCTGCTGGATGGACGACGCGATGATGTCGCCCGGTGCGATAGGCGATACTGATGAGTTGCATTCCGCGGCTTGCGCATTAGTCGATCCTGATGAAGGTTGAGCGAGGGCTGGTTGATCTTTACGACGGCTGATGATGAACGATGCGGCGACGCAGGCCGTTGCTTGTCCGGTGCGATAGGCAAGAATTGATGAGTTGGGTTGCGCTGGTACCGTCTGATCGTCGGTCGGTGCTGGTACTCGCGCAGTGTTTACAGCAGCAGCTATCGCCTCGTCGACAATGTCATCTATTGCCAAGAGGGAATCGGGAGAGTCGATGACAAACTGCGGCGTGGTGGTTTCGTTAATTCGCATATCCGCAAAAATTTGTACAATGTCCCGGCGGCTATTCCCAACGGCGACCGCAATGAGGTGTTGCACTGCTTTGGCAAAACGGGATTGTTTCGTCTGAAGAACAAGGCTGATTGTAGATGCATCAAATGGAGTGACGTAATTGGGTCTGACATAACCATAATTGTTGCTACCGAAAAAAGTAGACGAACATCTGCCCGGGACACTTTTTACCACGAAAATCTTTATCGTCCGAGATCATAGATGGCCATTGAACGGTACATGATGACCACTTAGTCCATACAAAGTCGTTGACAAGCATTCTACAAAAGATTGTTTAAAAAACTGACGCTATCACACTGGAAAATTATTGGTTTTCGTTCAGAAATTGAAATATATATTGGTTTTAACCCGGCATTATGGCGGTGCCATTGTGCATTGGGAACATTCTTGAGAATTTTTTTTGAAAGATGTTCTATTTATTGTGTTCGCGACAGTTTTAAAAACAGAAAATTGTGAATGCGAAGATGCTAATGCTGATTTAGCAGAAGTGGGAGCATTGGATGTTCATGGAGATTGAGGTTGATCTTGGTGTTGCGGCTGAAACAACAATAAGTATCATAATATTCTGTAGAAATCACTATTTTGCAATCTATTCAACATTTTTTGCTTCTGCTTATGTGGAGTTAACATATTTTGTCGGCAAAAAAAGAAATATGATTGGGAAGCAAAATGGTCTTAAAATTTTTAAAATTTATTTTCCCACGAAAAACGGTCTAAGTCCGTTAGTTATGACTTAGACTTTTTTCGACGGAGCTCATGTTATTTCGAAGTGACTTAGACTTATTTCCAACACCATATCTTTCTTTAGACCGATTTTACGCGGAAGAAAACCATCCTATCGAAATCTACGTCCAAAATTACATATATATCGTGTGTAATCAGAATTTGGCCAAAATATGACTTAGACCGTTTTTCTACGGAGGTCTTCAATTGTATTTATAAATGTTTACTTATGTATATGCGTAGTATGATAGAGGTTTTATGCAATTTTTAAAAGACATTAAGCACGCTGAGTTACATGTGCATTTTATATAAACCTGTGATTGTATTATGAATTATGTACTGGGCTCTCCAAATTGGGGGCCTGGCATTTTTCGGTTCCCCCTGGTTCAGAACAGTAGCCCCCTGGCAAAATTTTGGGCTCCCCCGGTTCACCTCCTCTTGGAAAATTTTTTGTTTCCAATCAGTCCAAGGTACATAAAATTTGTATTAAAATTACGTTGAATTTTTCCAAAATTTGCTTCAAAAGCGTTTTGACAGTGTTTCTGACCCGATCTTTAACCGTTTTTCACTTGGCTAAATGCCCACTGGCAAAATCGGGCTGCCATCCGGTTCGGAACCAGGTGGCCCTGGTTCATGCCCCCTGGCAAAATTTTCAGCGAATGGAGAGCCCAGATATAATCACTTTAATTTTGTCGTTATGGAATTAAAAAGTCTCCATTTAATGGTTAGTCTTGTGTAAATGTTTTCGAAAACTTACTTTAGTCGGGAAAGCAACGATACAAACACATGGATTGAATTTAAAAGTAGTTTTTAGCTAATTTATGCTTCAGAGTGAGATTTTATAAAAAGATATTGTCTTTTTGTGCGACTGGGGTGTATTTTTCCTGGGGAAGTAAGAATTTCCAAAGGCGCATTGAACTAGAGGAAACCCTAAACTTTGCCAGGGTGCACGAACCAAGGGGCACCCGCTTTTGCTGTGGGGTACCAAAGCCAATTAGGATGGCAACACCAGTGCAATGCAAAGAAATGATTCAATAACAAAAATATGGATATTGTTATAAAAAAAAATAACACATAGTTTAAGTTCATGTTTAGTGTCTTGATATATTTTGATTGCCTGATGTTAATAATAAGAATCTCAGCTGTCAATCTTTGGAGCTTGATTTTAAGCGGTTTTCGATTATGTAGAAGGTCTTTTCTTGAGTGAGCCATGGCCCTGTATGGACCCCACTCTCTTCCTCGGGGTCGCAGTAGACCCCGAATTGCCGATTCTTATTTGTAAAATCCCACCGGAGCTGCGATATTGGTAGGGGTTTCATGTGAAACGCGTAACGCAACTGAGTTCACATTAGGTTAATCCGTCTTTTTTAATCATAAGCTCGAGTAAGTCTGAATTTAGTGCATTTAATTCAGCGGTTTTACAGTTCTAAAGGCGAAGGAATGCGCTCATGTACATTTAGCAACAAACAAGATAGTAGTTGCGTGATATGGGTACGCGTCAGTATTTATAGGAAAAATGGTAGTCATTGAAGTGAAATGTTGTGACGTGTTTTAGTATTGTTTGCATTTTTAGGCTCGTTGAAATTGTCAGCGGCTATTGCGTTGGTTTTGTCACTATTCTCGCACATATTAAATTACAGTATTTCCACTTTGGAACGAACGTTGCCTGATCCAAGTACAATCTTTTACGATGAAGGTGAGCAGCCGCCATATTTTCTATAGGATTTCTCTAACGATTAGCATCATGATGGAGCTTATACTATTTATTGAGAAAGTATTAAGGATAAATGTTACTTCGTGTTCCCGAGCTATTACAAAACTCACGGTCAGCACTCTGGCTCCGGAGCCGGAAGGCACCCAAGTCAGTGTCAATGATATGTTCGACACTCAATAAATTATATATTTGTTTTTAGAAATTTATTTAAACATAAATGCATACAGAAGACGCAGTAAATATGTGCTAGTGGCGTACAAGCAGTAATTTTGTCGAAATTTATGGGGAAAATATACTGTTAATACTGGTCGAAAGAAAAAACGTTGGTTGTTGTTGGGTCAAACTTGAAAAATTTCGGACTGGAAGTCCGGAAATTGGTGGCATTGGAATCTCGGGGCGGTGACCGATCGCTGCCCCTAGGTAAATTTTGGCTTCCACCAGTTCATACTACCAGTTGCTTTTATGTGTAGCTAAATTAGCAAATGTTTCTTCGGTTAATGCTCGAATATTACCCATTTGGCTAAAATTTCCATTTTTTTTTCAGGCTGGCCGAAATCGCTAATATTTTACCATCCAGGACATCCATTGTTGAACTCAGTCTTTAAATTACTTACATTTGCCGATATTCTGACAGTTATAGTATTGTAATAGCCCTGGGTGAACTGGGAGACCTTACATTATGTTTCATGGTCCAGGTACTTTCAGTTCCGGGGACCTTCCAGGCCATGCATAGTTATAATTTTAGTAGTTTGAAGGAGCCTGTGGTGATATTAGCATGCTTCTAGCAATGGTCCAGTACTCGTAAGAAATCAGAGTTGTTCGAGGTTCGTGGGACATTTCGTTCGAAAGGTATACGAAGTTTGTTCGAGAGATGCTCTAAATATGTTTGAAACTCGTTTGACACTTAGACGAAAATAGATTGACTCGATTTCTAGACAACGGTCGTTCGTCCGAAACTCATTCGTTCCTGGCTAGTAGAACATATTGGTTGACGACATAGCTGGAAGCACTTTTGCCACAAAACCATACGAATGTTACTTGCGCATTCTTTTTACTACTATTGCTAGCATATAGAATCGAACGTTCGTTTGGTTAATAATATTGCATTTTTTATTTGAAGTTCAGTGGATATGCAAAGAAATAAAAGATTTCAGTAGTTTAATATCCGAAATTGATAACAACAGTTATCTGAAAACTCGAAAGCAACGAATAGACTCGTAACGGAATTTTCCACAGCGACAGTTATATTATGTAAAATGCTATAGCTCACATATGTGTATGTGGAAGGATTGCGTGTATTGTAAAGAACTTTTGATTAGCAGTTACGATAAACAAAGATGAGTGCAGTTTTCGGAGTATAATGTAGAAATCGAATTTAGGATTTGTCGCTCCTTATATTAACCGCAATGTTGCTTCCGTTATTGAGCGAAGCGAAGCGTGTTTGTTTTCGTCATAGGAAGAAAAATCGGCACTGTCTGTCCGTCCGTCCGCCGAACTCCTAAGTAACTACTGGGCCGATTTAAATTTTTTTGCTTGAAAGGCCTAATATCCGACAGGTGCAAGACATATAGTTTTAGCTAATTTTTTGTTACAGCTAGTTAATTACTAATCAGTTTTGATGAGTGATAGCTTATTTTTAGTATTTTCACACAAAATTGCTTTTTTCATTCAATAATTAGTGCAAAGCTATTATTTTGGTGAATATACTACATCTCGCCGTGCTCATAATGAAACTGGTGTTTATTACTATTGGGGAAATTTAAAAACATGCCTATTAGTTAGTTGGTTGCCTAATTACTACTTAATTATTAAATAGATAATGTGCAACTTTTAATATTTTCAAAGTGCTTAGAAATGAAAAATAAATTGCACACGGGGGTTTTCTATGCCGCTGGTTACGAAAAAGACATTTATGGAGCTATAAACTTGGCCGTATCATGCTAATTTAGTTAATTAATTAATTGTTATGTTAGTTTTGTGCAAATTTTAAAACCACCTCAAAATTGTTAATTTTTTTGCGCTCGGTGATTTTCGATGTACCTGGTCATGAATATAAAGGTCTATGATTTTGTCATGGGTGCTAAATAGTTAATTAATTAGCTAACTTGTTGATATTACTAATTAGATAATTGTTTAGCGAGCTAGCTTTTTGTATGGTGGATTTGGCATCAGTTGTCTAAAACGTGACATTATAAATTTATTAAATATTTAGTTGAAATACATATACACAAATAAGATATAAAATACTTTGTCTATAATTGTTCCGTTCAGTTTTTGTAATTCATTACGTCTGCTAGTATCACCTCTTGAAGTAGGAAAGGATGTAACAGAATAGCTACTGCAATAAAAAACAAGTCGGGGCAGCTGCAACGATTGTAAACCTGCGTAGTAAACAAACTACATAAGGTAAGATCGTGTTAACAATGCCTCCGATGCGATTCGATTTGTTGTCGTATTGCAGCCGATTCGATAAAGAACCTACCTGGCCTGTCTAGGCGGGTAGCGATTTTGGGGCATCAGATTAAAAATCAGATTGATATAATTTTTATCACCTGGGGAACGTCATAGATTGATAAATTATGCGCCTGTCAAGTTTACTTGTATAATTTATTGTAAATGTCTAAACGCCACACATTGGTTTGCCTAAAGTGAGAGCGGTTGGGCTTGGCATTTTCAGTGCCCACTGGAAAAAACTTGGTTGGGGCTTCCTGGCAAGATTTTGGCTCCCCTCGGTAAAATGCCACTGGAAAAATTTTTGTCTTCCTCCAGTAACCCAACCCCAGGTAACCTAAAAATTAACAAAATTTATTACCAAAATGCCTTTCCGAAGTTAAAATTTGACTAGTATCAACAAAAAATTAACGTCAATAAATACGTTCTATTTCTGAGGCTATTTTTTTAAATGTTTGGCGTTTTTCTTTGATAAATATTTAATTTTGAAAACATTTAAGTTTCGACCCCAGCTCAAGCCAGGGGGCCCCAGAAAACAAAATTCGGCGGCGCCCAGTTCCGAATTTGGTGGTGGCAGTTGATGTCCCATGGCAAAATTTCCAGCGAATGGAGAAACCATTCAAATGGGAACATTTTCAGTTTTAGAGCGGGGCTCCTTGGTACCTAGCCCCATAAAAGGTCTATTATGCATGTAAATTTTGTCTTTTCGACACCACATTGTCCGACTGGATTATGATAAACTAGGATGGGATGCAATGTGAACACTACACTCCGTATACAATACTCGTGGAATTCGATTGTCCACAAATGATTTAAGATGCTTTAATCATAGCGATTTTAATTTTTCATTAATCAAAGCCATTTTGCTTTTCTACTAGGTCCTCACGACGATGAAGTAACCGTCAACAATACGGATACGCAGAACGCCGCTGATTGTGTTGATGCAACGAGCAAGGTTGGTCTTTGACCATAAGAGATGTATAAAAATAATTACTAATTGAGAATCAAAATCTGTTTATTATAGGTTACAGAAATATTGTCGCAGATGGAAGAAAACTGGTGTGTTTTCGAGGTTTAAGGGAATTTGTAAAATCTAATGGCGGTCTCTCCACAGAGGGCAGGACGTCTCCACCGTTTTCGAGCTCCCTCACAATTCAGTGGTTCCCCACAGGTCATGCACCAAGAAAATTTTGCCTTCCCCCCAGCGTCCCAGGTGTGTTGAAGTGACATCAAAAATAGTCGATCTAATAAAAAGCGGTTATAATAAAACTTAATACTTCCCATTTTATTTCGATTATTTCGCAGATGATTTAATCTTGTTATTTAGAGGTTTGAATTGGCAATATGACTCATTTTAGTTCTTTGACATCAACTTTTTATATGGGTCATTTAACGAAACCATGTAATTTTAAACACCATTTTTGAAGCCAAAATAAAACGTATTCGAATGTACAGCGTTTAGACCCTTCCGACGTAAAAACCTTGAATTTTTGAATATCGACGTCTCTATGCAAAACGAACTTCCTGAAACCTGTTACAGAGGTCGCAAAGAGCCCCCTGGGGTTCAAATTTTAATCCGAAATAAGTCTTTATTCTATAGGTTGACGCAGCGACACATGAACTATGGTCTGTTTGTATGCAAGCCGGACAAAAAGGGTCGCGGTCAAGCCATTTGGAGGACATGTGGCCTATAATTGGTGCCGATAGAGACCTTTTGAAGTTAAAAATGATCAATTTAGGACAAGCGTGTCGCAGAAGTTTTTCTAGCACAACGGATACAGCACGTACAGATACCATTTTATGCTCACAAACCAACCATGAGTGGGAGATGTCCGACAGAAAATTTCAGGCAGATCCATAGGTCTTGTAAAAATTGACACCCCGATATGTGTAAGTCGGGGGGGGCTACACCTAAGTCGGGGGGCTACACCTAAGTCGGGGGGCTACACCTGAAGTCGGGAGGCTACGCCTTAAGTCGGGTGGGGACCTACACCTTTCTACAACATATAACGCGTAAAACCTTAACTACTTCTAGAGGTTCTGGATTTGGATTTGGTCGGGGGGTGGGGGCTACATTTTCATTAAAAATTTTTAATACATGGCCCGATTCTAGTGGGAGTTACTATATTTCTATCCGGCCTATTGTAAAACTGTATGCTAAATTTGGTTTTTTAACTGCATTGTCGTAAGGTCGGGGGGGGCTACATTTTGCGTGCGTCATTTTTGGCACTTTGTGACTTTCGGCCTAATAACTAAGCAACACATAGACATACGCTCACTTTCGTTTTTCACTGACACCTGTACCGATTACGATTATCGTTATATAGAATTATTGGCGCTAGTGCACTTTGACATTATATTTACCAGCGTATGCGAGTTGTCAGATTTGACCTAGGTCGGGGGGGGGAGGGGCTACACGTCACGAAAAAAAATTTCTGAAGCTTGGCGTCATCTTCAATCTCTATGTTTACCCCCAAGTTTTTCCGGAAAAATTAGCAAATATCAAACCATCACAGTGAAATGAAAAACACACATAATGTATCATGTGCTGGCGATACCGCGAACGTTTACAGTGGGACATGTGTTTTTTGGCTTCGTTTGGCCCATCCGATTTGTGGATCCCTAGCTCCTGCTATGTGAGGGGCACAGAAGTCCTCCATAGCTTATAATGACCGTCGGACAGCATATTACTACACCACACAGCGCAATTAAATTTCCTTCCAAAAGACTGGTGGTATGGGCCAAAAAGTGCCGATATAGCCCCCCCCGGACCAAATTACATATTTTCGTGAAATGACCCATATTATATACTATAAATGTGTTTCACAAATTATCAAAATTGTAATTGTAGAACCTAAAAGAATAAATACCCCTTTGGTCTATTTAGTTGTATTGGGAGATGGGTCCATTGTGAAGGAAATGTGATATAAATGAAGGAACAATGGTTTTGGAAGAGCGAATATAGCTTAATATAGAAAATGTGGCGTATCAAAAATCTGCAGCAAACCCCTATTTTTTCCTTTTATAACAAAACTAAACATTAGCAATAGCTTCCTAGTTATAACTTGCGTTAAGTACAATGCAACAAAAAACTGAAGCGCTTCGGGACATTCTCTAACTTTCATTGTTATGTTAGCGACTGAATGCATTATTAAACATGGATACTTATACCCTTTAAAAATCTAAATGAAACAAAAGGAAAAAACAGGGGTTTGACTTTCCTAGCCTAGTCCAGGGGTAATTTTAGCGACTGGGTGCATTACTCAACATTTATTACGAACAAATTTTGCCACATGACAGGTGCACAACAGGGGTTTTCCTATAGGCTAGTCCATGGCCATTTTAGCGACTGCATTATGTGTAAAACCATTTTTCCAAAGTACCAAAGTGCGCATTAATCCAAAACATTTTCCAATACCCTGACTGTCGTAACAATTTTAGCTTTACCACATCTATAAAGCATGTATGTCAGAAGTAGTTTGTCTTAAATTTTTATTGTTACATTTTCGGCTTTACGCTAAAAGTTCTGTATTCAGGATTAACAAATCCTAGCTTCCCTCCGTAGCTATCACTAGTGAGATGTGAAATCGATACTGCGGCTGTTATCTTTTGTGGTCGTTCAGATTATTACAAGACAAGTTACAGGGTATCACCAATACCATCATTCTTTCATAATTTTAGGACAGCACAAGCCAAACCGAGGATGCTCAGCAACGTTTGTTAACGTCGAATGTTGATAAGGAACAATCATGTTCTGGCAATGATAGCGAAGAGGCAACAGTCTACGATGTTAAAATAAAGCAGCAGCCGGCACTAAAAACGCATCCCAAAATTGATTTAAATGCAAAGAGAGAAAATAATTGCAGTAGCAATAAAAACGGCAGCGAAGTTAACATTCGAACCTTGTTGAGACGACGGCGGCGCGGCAGTGAAACATCCGAAGAAAATGACGAAACCGAAGAAGGAACAGCTGTTAATCAAAGGCCAACTTCGCTCTTGAAGCAAGGTATACATTTTAATAGACGTTTATGAACGGAAACGTGAGGTGAATTGAACGGTGAGATTAACCAATGTATTACCGTCAACGTTGAAATTATATAAGCGCTATTGCGTGAGAACGTGCAAGTAATAGTTTCGATCGTTTATATTTCCTATGTGTCATGTGGTACCCGGCTATCACCAGAAGTGGCTAATGTTCGTTTGATGTTCGCTGACGTCCATTGTATGTTCGTTTGAAGGTGGTCGAGGTTCGTTCGAAATTTTTCTTGTGTACTTGATTTACAGTAATCTGTTCGATAGCTGCTCGAAGAATACCTAGAGACTTTTTCGAGTATTTATGTAAACTTTGTTCCATTTATGCTCGATTTTCGTTTGTTCCAAAAGCGACATTCATTTTTGGCGATTGTATTGTAGATTTAACGAGTTGAACGTTATATATTTTTATTAGTTACGGTGAGTGGATCTTGTAGATTATGCCTACATAACATACTTCCTTCACTGCGTTCTCCATTTTGGAATAGACTTTTCCAAACTACCTCAGAAGTATCTGGGGAGCCGAACAGGGAGAATATAGATTTCCCACAGGTCAAACTTTGACGCCACCACGTGAAGGACTGAGCGACTGAAAAATATTAAAATAAAGGAACTAATTCGTTGTTAGTATTTAACAATAATGTACATTATAATACAAAACCCTATACACTGACGTCAATAATTAGTAATTTCTAGCCTCGTAGGGTAAAACATTCGGGTGATTTTTTTAACTCTATCTAAATTGTCAAATTTTTTGCCCAGGGAACGGTAATCTGTATCTCACAGACTGTGAGAAGCCAAAAATACGTATGCGGGCTGGATTGAGTAGCGCATGTGATGTCAGAGCGAAATTACGAGGTCCCCACGTACTCTTTTTCCGTTTCAAAGACAGATTAATAACTGCTCGCCGGTGTCTCTGAAGAGTCACTAACTTATAAATCTAAACCCATTGACGGGTTTATAAAACCAAAATTCAAATTCTTACACTTTTTCAGTTTTATTAAAATTGGACAATAAAAGTTGCGCTTGAAGTGGTATCGGGTCTTGCTGATATATTATACGGATTACATTGTAAAAGCTGGGTAGTCTTAGCCACAATCATCGCTTCTGTTTGTTATTCGGTTGAGATAAGCATGTGCGTCACCTCCTGCAAACTGATGTGAATGCGCTATACAATCGCTTGCCCTATATGCAATTTCGGTCCGTTAAAAAGTAGACTCTTGATCAAATAGAGTACTCGTGTGACTTTATGAAATCAGCCTATTGAAGTTGTTTCGAAGTTGTCTCCTGCTACATATTTCGTTCAAGAGTAATGAGGAAAACAAGTTAGAAAAAATCTCCTTAACGGAATTGAAAAACGAATCCCTAAAAAGTGTAACCTTTGAAAACTATATATAGTTTTATTTGTAAAAATCGGGTTTAAAGCATATTTGTTTGTTCAATATTTATAAGTTCTTTATAAACTGAAAAATTCTATTTCATTCGACAGTGCCCTTTGTTACATCACTCACTAAAATACTGAAAAAAGTAGGTAGGACGTCGAACCTTTTAGAAAGTTATTGTTGTCACTAAAATATCGAAAACAAGTAGAACATTGAACCTCTCAGGAAAGAAGATTTTTCGATAGTCTCTCATGTTCTTTGCTAGGTGTTTCAGGCTCAAAAATATTGAAAACAACCAAAACACGGAACTCTTTGCAGCAAACTGGAATTTTCATTCAGTCGCGCAATTAAAAAAATAAGAGTGTTTATTGCACCCCGTAGTAAGTGAGTGCTATTTTAGCTAAGTACGGTTAGAAAATCAAGAGTTTCTGCGAACTGTAAATGAAATTTTATTTATAAATGTCGATAAGAAAATTAAAAAGGGCTTCGAAAACAATATTCTGTTTTGTGCGTTTAATGGCAGTGGATCAAAATGTAGTTTGCTTTGCACGATTAATGTAACGTTGGCCACCCAATTGGGTTTTGAAAGCCTACCCAGTGTCTACGAACAATTCTGTGGGTACCCGTCTGAACCCGACGCCACAGGAATTGTTCACGCAAGCGGTGCCGCAATAGTCTAGCACCCGTGTACTTGCTGCAGCTGCTTCCGCCGGGTATACCGCACGGGAAGCAACCGTATAGTTACAACACTCCTAAATGAAAGCAAATGAATCTTCAGTTTGAAGCAAATATTTTATTAGAGCAAATAATATAAAGGCTGCACGACTTGAAACTGTAAGAATGATTTACAATAGCTGGCGAAACGCGAATATTTATACATGACGAAAAGATTGACATTTCGTATTAGCAACAAGAAACTTTTTAATTGGACTGGAGGCGTACTCACATAAAGGTAGGTCGGACCTCCATTTTGAGGGGGTTGGTAGAACCGCTATCTGCTTATAAACCGACTCCACTCAAAACTTGGGGGGTCAGGCGAAGACGCCCGCGTCATCAAACACGGGTTAACATATGAGTGCAGGCAAGTGTCATACTCTTCCCAAATGCACTATTGATTTAATGAATTTCGAATGCGTTAAAATAAAAAATGTTTCATTAAAAATGTTAGTTTGCGTTTAATTTCACGAATTTCGCTTAGACGGAGCTCGATCTATTGCGCTATTGTCGATTTCGTCCGTGTTGGATTTTATGTATACTTAATTCTGATTCTTAAGACGAAATATCTATTTGTGAGATTTTAAATTATTATGTATTGCAGGTATTGAGGTTACCTTGAATAGTTTTTATATTGCAGTACATTGCTTCCATAATGATCCCAACCTTAATTTAGTACTCCAGTGCATTATATTTTGTTACGTTAGGGGTTAGCGAACACCTTTTTATTTGGCTTATCATCATTTATAAATAAAATTTTATTCACAGCTCCCACATATATACTCTTGATTGTCCAAATGTACGTAGCCAAAATATGTACCGCTCACTGACTATAGGGTGCAAAAAACACTCTTGTTTGTGTTACTTTGGCGACTAAATAAAAATTCAGGTATGCTCTGAAGGGTTCAACGTTTTACTTGTTGTGAGTGGAATAATTAGCAAAGGACGTGGGAAACTATCGGAAAATCTTTCCCCAGGTGTTCAATGTGTTTGTTTTCGATATTTTACTGAATGGATTAACAACTTTGTAAAGGGCTCGGTGTCCTACTTGTTTTTGATATCTTAGGGAGCGTTGTAACAAAGGGCATTGTTGTTAGGGCCCCTATACCTCATAATATGGGGAATGTCACACCCTGGGGGCACTCGCATTTTTTAATTTTTAATCACTTCGAGCAGACTTTGAAAGTTCTTGAATTTTTGCTAATCTTTTGATATTTTGCTAGCTTTTTCTTATTTTGCTAAATTTTCTCTCACATGGCCTATTTGCGCTAGTGTTTACTCAATTTCCTCCAATTTTGGCTTTAATTTGCGGCGCGCCTCCGGCTTCGAGGGGGGGGGGAGGGCTAGCGCCGGCTCTGTTTAAAGTTACAGTGGATGTACATATGTTGTAGAAATTAAAGACATTTCTCGGAAGTCTATTCGATTTTAACTTAGAAAGAAAACGTGTCGTTCGTTTGATGAGTTTACTAATGATGTTTCTGTTCCGTCTTTGTGTTTCAATTATTTTGTCTTCCATTTAGTACATAGTTGAATTTATTTCTGCAAGGAGTCTGTTATCATTCTGAAATTAATTTGTGATATGGTGCTTTATTTATTGTAGCTGAAGCCATTAGGTATCCAAATCCAACATTTTCTTACCATATATGTACAGTATTTATCGAAAATCTCAAATTATTTGAACAGTATGCTCTAATTACTTGTACTATGCAGATTTTTGGCCATAGCTGTCTAGTTCTTTGCACAATATATAGGTATTGAAATTCAGTGAAGACCGTAAAAACACTTTTCCCAAATTACGAACAATATGTTTCAGTATTAAATTAATTGTGGGTAGATAGATTGATTGTTGAACAGTGGAGGAACAACGGCAATAATGAGAACACCCGTTTTGCCTAAACCGCAGCTGTATCGCCTACTACATAATATTTCTACTTTATACTCAATAAATTAGTGCTCCACCAGTCATGCTCCGAAATAAACGCAAATAATTCGCTGATGATTCTCGAACGATTCGCAAAAAATTATTTTTCGGAGCTTGGCTGTAGTTATTAATGTTGATGTAAGCTCGTTCAGCAACATGTGTGAATAAATTTCATAATAATTTATAAAAGTTTATATGTGTGTTGCGGCACTAGGCTTATCATGGCGCTCGGGAATACAGATTCCTAGCAATCATAGTTAGTGGACATTTTTATAAAAATACCTACCTAAATTCAAATCTACTGCTTTTTCGTTATATCAATTTCTGATTTTAGAAATTAAAAAGAATTTGAAATAAATATTTTTCAACCAAACTATTCTTTTATATAAAATTAAACTTTATCATTTTTAACAAACGGATTGTGGGTGCTCGGTGAGGAAGAAGCTGTTTTTTTTGTAATTTTCTAACTAAATCGGTACCTGCCAACCTGTATCTAATGTTCACCAATCTGTTAAATATAAGGGAAAGAAATCTTTTCTAGAATCCTGATATTTGAGTATGTCACTTCGGTTACATATGAAATGGAACATGTCGGTGAACATTTTTAATACCAATATTGATATTTAAATCAAACCAATGCATAGTGGCGTCCGCTACTCTTGTTGTTACTCAGAAACAAACACTTGATTATTGTTAATATATTCTGAAAATGCGATTTTTGACGTTCCGCGTTATTGTTCTTTTCTAATTTTTCCCTGCACAAATTCGGATCTCTGAACGATCATCTAAACTCGAGCTATTATTTTGTGCTGGACCGTTGAAGTTACAACGCTCTTTGAAATAGCCACTTTCGAGCTTGCATTTGGATAAGCCAGTGCAGTTTTATTGCTTTTGTTTCAAAGTTTGGGCACCTGGACGTTATCAGTGGTAAATACTTTTCCTTTAAAATTATTGTGTATGCCTTAATGCCCCAATATAACGTGATAATTATTAGTGATGGGCAAATACACATTTTTACTTTTTGAATATAAGGTTAGGGCATCATATTATGGTCGCTTGGTTATAGAAAAGCAGATGTATTTAATTGCATGGAAAACCAGTACACCAAGCTTGGAAATATTAGACTTAAGGTGCTGATCGTTCCGAGGCTCCATGCTGTGTATGATGAGCCGCATTCAAATATATTTCTTGAGCCACATTAAAATTTATTTCGAAAAACCATGCATCCGTTGTTGCGATATGGTTTACTCAAAATGCAGAGAAAGAGTTGTACACGGTTAACGGTTATAATTGGAAGAAACACGACTCGCCCTTGTTTAAAATTATATGAGATAGAATCAGCTGTTGTATATTTACAACACTGCCCTCAGTTGATCACTGCTCGCTCGCAACTTGCTCATGGGAAATTAAAAATTTTATTTTGAAATTTTATAGCTTGTTTTTTGTTCGCTGGCTGCTCGATTGTTGTGCGCTCTCTCATAAGCTAAAAAAAATTGGGGCGAGTACTGTAATTGCTGAAAACGTTTTGTATTTTTGTGTTCTCCTTGCTACTTTATACTTATATAATTTCCAGCCGATGATAGCAATCGTAATGCTATTTCCGATAGACAAGTTAATTCGACACGAACGGCGACTGGAAGCGATGACAACGCAAAGTCAGGATTAATTAACCAACACAGCTCAGATCGTATCGTTGACAGAGAAGAAATTGACAATGTTGAAAATGAAACGAGAGAATATCTGAAGAAAATGTTGCCAAGTAATTCAGACATTGGCGGTCAATCTGTTGGACTAGATGCTAAGTTGAACAACAATAATGAAAAATGCAGATCCGATCCTAACGTTGCAACAGAGAATATAGATTGTGCGAGCGCTAAACGAGCTGCAAAAAGCATAGATAACTTACACCTAACTTTTGTTGACAGAATAGAAACAACTGATGTTAGCGAGGAAGGGAAGCAATTGGATTTTCTCAGTTCACCTGGATCGCCTACAATATTGAATAATGTCAACAAAGCTAAAGACCGTGATGACGATCGAGATGTTAGCCGCTGTGACGCTTATACCGTCGATAACAGGACAAATGCTAATCGCAGCAATAACGACGGATCACATGATGCAAGTGAATATAACAGCAGTACTAACAACAGTATTGAATACGAAAATCAGTCTGAAGTAAATAGAACAGCGGATGAAGTCTTTAACGATCGCAAAGTGCAAACGAAACAAAATAAAACTGCCGATGGTGGTAACGTTGAAGAAACCGACGCTGTATCTGCAACAAATGAACAACAGCAATTTGGTAGCACTCTACATCGCGATAATAATGCTAGACCGGCTGTTAATACAAGTGAGTTGTTGTCCTCAATTTAAATATAAAATACTTGCTTAGTAATCTTGGCGCGTGAAATGATTTTTGGTTTGCCATAATCTATCGCAACTGGCAACATTTTTTCATTCATTCTTTCAGAGTGATGATTTTTGTTCAAGGCTTATATTGTATATTATATTTAATTACTTTTACTTAGTGTAATAAGGATGTAGACAGTTGAACCACCGATCTTCATTTGCGGGATTGGTGCTATGGCCGGTGTCTAAGTTTATTCGATGTTGTTTTAATGTCTTTTATTGATATGATAAAATGATTTTGTTATTGAATGATATTCTATTATCTGTCGACGTACGAGCGAGCAAAAAACCAACTATAAACGTTTCAAAACTAAATATTTGTGAATACTTAATATTCAGTGAAACACGTTAAAATTTTCAATAAATAGCGTCATAAACCGTGCAAAAAGATAAAAAAATTTTCAGTCATTTTTTGTGCTGTAATTTTTTCAAAACTGCTACAATTGGGTTAGGTTGTGTTTCATAGCTATTTTTGTAAATCTGCAACTTTTCGAGTGTCTTATACATAAGCTATTAGAAAATAATTATAGCTTTTATAACAATTTTTTATGTAATTCGGGGACTGTGGTTGTGTAACACTATTACGAACGAGACTGTGTACCTTATTATTAACCACCCAAGAGAGTTCGAAATTTCAAATATTCGTGTGGCTTCATTGTTTTAGCGAAACTTGAATTTGAAAGCAGTACGTGCGAAAAACCATTATTTATCAGAATTCGAAGATAGTAATTCTT
The DNA here is from genome assembly GCA_030248225.1 of Trileptium ribeirensis. NCBI lineage: Eukaryota > Metazoa > Nematoda > Enoplea > Enoplida > Thoracostomopsidae > Trileptium > Trileptium ribeirensis. Next base: position 29,217 of record JASANE010026098.1, read on the forward strand.
GACAGCTCGTAGAGATTTGTTATAGAACTCTAGTTTTCAGAACATAGTTAAACGTAATAGAGATTGTGTGTTGCAGGGGTGAAATCTTTTAAATTCCGTCTGTGTGTGATCGGCCATAACTGGGGAACGACTCAACCGATTTTTATGAGCGTGAGCTTATTCGAACTGGCATAGTCGATTTACCGTATATATCCCCGAGCGTTTTTTGATTTGGAGTCTGGTTCCGGGGCTATTGGTCAAAATGTGGGTTTTGTGCCCCATTTTACCCCATTTTAGTACCCTTCACGGAAGCAATGTATATTTATCTTAGCTTTCGAATTTTTTTTCTGGTTGTTTTTATTTCGTAGTAAAATGATAAATGCCGATGCCTTTTTATTGTTTTTCGATTTCGGCTCCGGTTCTGGATTTATGGAGTTAGAGCTATGGTGCCCCAATGGTTCCTCGACTCAAAATTACAAAATTTGTTCTGACGTCCTGGGCGGTTGAAAAGTTTCACTTGGTGGTTTTCGCTCAATGGAAACTCATTGCTGGTGTTGATTTTGCTCTGCGATCCATGGTTCTGTGGATACGGGGGTATGGCGCCCCTAGAGTTCGGGATCAGAGATCAAAATACAGGTTTTTTGCCTCATTTTAGTACCTTCACGGAAGCAAGATTATGTTTTCTTAACTTTCGAAGTGTTTTCTCTGGTTGGTTCTATTTCATAGTAAAATGAGAGATTTCGATGATTCTTTTTTGTTTTTCCACTATGGCTCTGATTCTAGAGTTATGGGGTTTGACGTATGGTGCCCCAATGGTTGCTCGACCCAAAATTCTAAAATGTTTTCTGACATCCTGGGCGGCTGAAAATTTTAACTTGGGAGTTTTCAGGCATGGAAACTTATTGCCGGTGTTGGTTTTGGTCTGTAACCCATGATTCCATTGCTACGGGGGTATGGCGCCCCCAATTTTTTTACATCATTTTAGTAACCTTCACGGAAGCAACATTATTTTGATCTTAACTTTAGAATTTTTTCTCTGCTTGGTTTTATTTCATAGTAAAATGATAAATACCGGTGCCTCTTTTTTGTTGTTCGATTAAGGCTCCGGTTTATGGGGTTCGGGGTATGGCACCCCCGTGGTTCCACCACCCAAAAATCGAAAATTTGTTCTGACTTCCTGGGCTGCTGAAAAGTTTTCCTTGGGGTTTTCGGGCATGGAAAACTCATTGCTGGTGTTGATTTTACTCTGCGATCCATGGTTCTGTGGATACGGGGGTATGGCGCCGCCATGGTTCATCGACCCAAAATTCCTAATCTTTACTGTTACGTCCTGGGATGCTGATTGCTTGCACTTCGGGGTCTTCGGACATGGTAAACTTATTGTCGGTATTGTGTGATATCCATATGTAGCATATCGACGTATGCTATCGGAAGCTGATTGGTTGTGCACGCAAGAGGCGTAGGTGTCCCTATGAGTCACTACGTTCTGCAATCTACATAGAGTAACTAGTATATACGCTCCTAATATTGAGCATCTAGTATTGGTAGAATAATAAATTCTGAAATAATTTTCACACTATTTTTTAAATTGAGTAGTTTTATTAATGTAACAGTAATTTTATGTAACGTATTCTGCTTTAGAAACAAAGTAAAAATAAAATAAATTAGTATTTTTGTGCCAGATACTAATATTGTAGATGATTATTTTTACCGGAATGCATTTTGCATAACTATATATACGTTTAAGCGTCAAAACAATTGCGTTCAGTTGAATTGTTTCTATTTTCAATTTGCCTTGCGGCTGCAAAATATTTTGTGATTGTGTTCACAGTGGGATTTGAACTATAATGTATGCGCGCTGTATATGGCTTTTTAAATCTTAGAATCCACAAAATACAAGTGGTATTGTGTAATGGTGCTGGTTGTAGTTGCAATGAAACTACTTTCACCACATGAAAAAATATAACACTACTACAAGGTGGGGAAATCCACGAGTTCGTAGCGAGAGGTATAATTGCGACCGAGCAACATTGTAGTCACGGCTACGCTCAGATAGATCCCTCCGTTGTTTTGAGCTACCTCGAAAACGTTTTTGAAACTGAGTGATCGGAGTTTCTATTGAGGAAATGGCAAAAACAGGTTTTATAATAGTTCTTTGTTGAATCTGCACATAAGAATACCAGTGTTTCGCAGCCTGTATCTCGTGAGACAGGCTTCGCATCGAAAAATCAAATCGCAAATAAAAGTAAATCGTCGGCGCATACATAGCAGCGGAGCAGCTGTTTAGTTAAGTGTTTGCAAAAGATTTACCTTTATTTCTGCCCGTAACTAGGAATTATATGCAAGTATATGTATGTGGTTAAGCATTTTCGATTAGCCGGCTTTTACAAATTTCAATTATATATGCAGTTTTAGTTGTATATTCACAGTATGTCAACGTTTTTCATAAAATATTATCGCTGGGACCTCTTAACGTTGACACATACTGTTTATTATTTCAGAGTTAGTTTTGTTCTTGGATCTCCATTTTTTGCATTATTCTGGTAGCAATATCTACCACGGCATTTTACATTTTGTGAATGATAAAATTATGGTTACATTTTTGTAGGCGCTAGCGTTGATCATACCGATAGCGTTAGCCTTACTGCTCCAATGTCGAACAACGCAGAAGAAATCGATTCACACTCGTCTATTCGTGATGACCCTCTAGAATTTAGCAACAACGATGATATGAATCTTGCCGGTAACGTAGACGTTAAATTTTTTACCAATGACGACATCTACTCACCACCATCGCAAAAGTCTGACCATTCTCTCGACGATCAGGATTACAGTCAACATCGTGGTGGTCACTCGTGCAATTTTTCAGCTGATGAACCAACGGGTGGTGCCGCTAATTATAGTGTCGGCAGCGATCATAGCCACCGCGAGCAAAACGACTCTCCCGACGCAGCTTCGCACGATCGTTTGCTATCTCAGATTGAAATGACTGAATCACAGTGCCTTGCAGCTGCGTCAGCGTTAGACACAGTTGATAAGTATGTGGTAACTTCTGTGATTTACATATTTTAATAGTTTCTAAGTTGTAATATTAACGCGCAATAATACTAAGGCATTGAAATCTGTTACACATACTTCAGGAGATATTAATAGTATTGGTTGCAGGTATGTAGAATAGTTTTGTCATTCCCCTACCTTGCATTATCCACATTTATCGTAGCCCGTGTCTGGTATAGCTTGGCCATGAATGAGAAAGAAAGGGCGCGCGTAACAGCGATGACACAGTAATGTTGATGTAATTTATGTTTGTTCAGGCAATAAATTGACATGACACCGTGTCGACCGTTAGTTGTCCGTCTTAGAACTATTTTTACAAGAGTGTAATTGATTTACTGGCGAACACATGTGTATCAGCTAGCTTGAAAAATCGTGCATGTCTTGCTGGGCATTGAAACGTGAGAGTTTTCAACGTTCAAGGCGTATTTTTCGTAGGAACATGTAGATATTAATTATGCCTTCGTTCCAAACTCATCTTTGTTAAGCGTTGTATGTATTTAATGCATTATATTTTAACTGATTTCAGTAATTGTTCGTGAACAAGAAAACTTCTGACCAGTTTGATGAGTTATCGGATTCTAGAAATTTTTTTCAGTAGGTAGTTCTTCGTTTGACACCTGTTTGATGTTCGGTCATTTAAAACCCGCTGCTTGTTACTGGTGAATATCGTATCTGGTTAACTCTTTATGTATTTAATTTATTCTAGGAAACCATTCAAAAAGAAGGAAATTTCTGATCAACTTGATGAGTTATCGTGTTTCGGTGTGATGATAACAATAAAGGTTTTATGCGACTGGTTGCGATGCAATCCAAACTTAGTTCTCTGCGTTGCAGAGGTACCCGTAATGATATAATAATAATTATAACTTTGTGTAATTTCACCTATAACAACTAATTGCGCCAGCTCGAGGCATTGAATTTATAATACATCAGCATATAAATAATACTAAATAAATGTACACTACATAAATTTATTTTATCGTCTGTTCGAATTTACAGGCGTTATCTAATGTGTAAATGCCACAGTAATTATACTCCCAAAGTCCCAAATTTAAAATCTGAAAAAATGCACATTATTTATTACTCAGATGCTTATTTTATTTAGATGCGTAAATACGAAAATGAGAAAAGGATGGCAATCATTAACGATTTGTCACAGGTTCTGTTGGGTTTTAAAAACGGGGTTTTCAAAAATCCATATGAGCTTTTCGAACATTTGCTTCCGTTTTGGCATAGTAAATGTAAATATTACTGTGAGCGCATACCCTCATAATTATAGTTTTGGATCCAGACTAACCCATTAGTAAAACTTCAGTTTAATACATTTATAAATGTCCCACCTTGTATGTTGCTGCTTTTATACGCAACTACAGTCGCGGCCAGAAATTGCAATAGAAATCTATGGAAATTTCGTTTAATCGAAGTTAATCCAACTTTTGCAAATTTGAACTTTATCTAGTTGGGCCTGAATCTAACTTTCGAATGATTATCATCACGGTTTGTTTCGCAGTTTTTGCGTAATTTACGCGTTTTTGAGAGCCCGTTTCGCATTTTTTAACAAAGCTTTGCGTAATTTACGCCTTTTCTTTCTATAACCGGACAAATTCAGCAGCTTAATTATGGACCGGATATTTCACTCAAAATATTCGACATGATTCCCAATACACAACAGCATCTGCTACAATGACAATGTGCTTTAATAGCAGCAGAAATAGTTTGTCTTTCAAGAATTCGTATAACTTATACGTTCTGGAATGATAGAAACAGTTACATGCTTATATTGATGCATATTTTATATGTATCCTATCCAGATAAGTATTTTTGATTTTCTTATTTTGATAAAAAATTACGCTTTTTTGGTACACCGTTACGCATTTTAAAAAACAGATTTGCGTAATTTTCGCTATTCGGAAATCGAAAAAAACTCTGATTATCGTGCACTTATTTCTCGCAGTTGCTGTATAGTCACTCATACATACTTGCTTACAGCTTAATAAAATGCCGAAATATTACAATAAATCCAGAGATTCTTGATTTTGTGGTTTAGTAGCCACTGTTAATATCCTAACTGGATTCGCATAGAGGTACTCAGTATATGCCTGATATTCAGTCTCAGAATACTTGAAAAATGGTGTGAGATATTGGTTGAAATTTCGAAAATTTTGAGTACTGATAAGTTTACCGTGGCTAAATTTGGTATTTAAAAGATAAGTTTCCAGTTGAAACTTCAGTATTTACTGAACATAATTTCGCTATGCTGAGATTAGATCCAAAAGCAAAATTAATACGATGACCATGGTAAAGTTGAAAGTTCTCAAAAGGTGTGTCTGCTCTTACCAGGGAATAACCGGAACCGAAATTTACCGGAACCGGAACCAGCAACCGGAACCGTCCATTTAAACCGGATCCGGAACCGGAACCTGGTCTTCGAAATTTATATATAGTAAAACAGATGATGGAAGAAATGAAGGTATAGTGGATTTAAAATGCATTTTGCGATGGTATTATTGCCTTTCTGAAACTTTAAAGAGACTGAGGAAGCTAATAATGTTTATTTATCGATCAAATATGTCGGTTTTTGGACATTCAGAGCAAAAAATGACTTCCACTATACACCATTGCGTATACTGCGTCAAATCGAATGTGCTTACAAAGCTTGGAGCGTAGAATACACACTTTCGCTCTGTCTCCAGTCGCCTCCCTTTACTACACATACGGTTGTTGCATGTTCTTCTGTAGGAAACTTAAAATTATTGGTTTATATGATTCTAAGAGAAAATAATAGATAGAAGGTAATTGTCTGATCAATGGTCAGAGACACTGTTTAGGCTAGCGTTGGACAAACAGTGTCCGTCAGTTAGATCATAATGATCATAACTTTCTAATCAGAACGCTGTAAATGAGACACACTGTGATGCTGTTCGCACAGTTTCAATAAATACAGTTCATTGCCAAGAAAGCAGTTTCTAGCTGCGTTGCAGATAACGTTAGTTTACTTCAATTTAGACTGATTTACCAAGTTTACAAACGCACTGGCGGGTGCTTGATGCAATTTATGTTAGCCATGCACACCCTAAGTACTTCTGCGTAAGCCATACTCTGTTACCGAGTTGGACCGGTTTAATTCAAACGTATCCCACAGACTTCTGGATGTGTAAAATAGCTGCTACAAGCATCGACCTGGCTTTGATGTAACAAAATCCTGCAAGTTATTATGAAAAATTCCTGCTCAAATTATGTGCCCTACTTACGTTTCACACGGCAAATTGGTTAGTTAATCTTTTCTTTTGCTTGGTTGTATTGGAGCTTGATTATTGTATAATATATTACATATGTTTGGATTACAGGATGAAGCAAAAAACGTGGAAAATTTCAAACAAAATTTTTAAACCGGAATTCCGGTTCCGGTATGGTTTTTGCTCTTTGCCGGAACCGGAACCGGAACACGATTTTCGCCGGAACCGGAACCGGAATTCCGGTTACTCCCTGGCTCTTACATAGAAAGCAAAATTATTACTCTGACCGTAAATGTTCAAACAAAGCTACGCGAAATTCTCGGACAACGCTGCAGCTCCAGTTTATTATTACATACTACTGGTATAACCACAGCCTTCCGAAAACTGGGAGAAACTTCGGGTGGGACATAGTAATTCTCGGGAGAAATTACTAAGTGAGGGGATAAATTTTTTTCAAAAATGTATTTCCATATTTTCATGTAGTTTTACTGTCATACAAGTGTTTTCAGGCTTTAAACGGACGTTTTACCCTGAACACGACGTTCCAGTAATCATGTTTAAAAGCATTTCGCATACAAAAACATATGAGACATAAAAATTTTTTGGATTGAACATGGGGTTCCGCCGAGTGGAGGGTCGGACACAGGGAAAATCTTACGAACATTTTGAGTTGTATCGGCCCCACACCTGTGGACAGACCAGAAGATTTTACTGGCTTCCTTTCGGTCTTGGTAGTTTGGCGTTACATTAATTACTGAAGTTGCATTATTGCATGTTTCTCCGCTTTTGTCATTTTCCGAATTTTTAAGTGTTTCGCCCACCAACAGCACATTGCAGTGTGCAACATTTTAGGTGAAATACAGTTGCCTACTGGGAGCGAGCAAACTTATGTTGCTTTGCTCAAGTGGCTAAAGTTGCGTGTTTGCAAACCGGGGAGACCAACTACTGTGCATGTCGATATCCGTACCATAGGCAAATCAAGTTTTTCGGAAGTGGCCCATGACTCCTTCCTGAAATGAGGCACCAAAATAATAAGGAAAGTTCGAGCCAGGATTTCCGTTCACACATCGCGAGGCGTTCTATCACGAACCGAGATGAGACCAAGTATCGCGGCCTGTTGCCTTCCACCACCATGGGAAACCAAATGTAACAGCTATTTAAGGCATATTATTACGTAAACATTTTTGGTTCTTCGATATTTTTGGAAAGAGCAAAGTTTGGAACAGCGAATGACTGCGTTACTTCATTCTCGTAGACGCTGTTATGAGACATGAGATTAAATCCCCAAAATTCCTGGCTAGAAATTTTTCCATTGATACCAAATTTGCCTAGGTTTTTATATACGAAAATATACAGCAAGCTGAGGTCGCAGCCTATAGGTTTTTGCAAAGATTTGCGTTTTTACGCAGCGAAAATACACAGAGCTTGTAAATTTGTAAGACTAACGCCAGCTTTTTTTCAAACAATTGGGCCTCTTTAAAAATTGGGGACTCACCCCGTAAAAACCTCGAAAACGTAAATACCCCCAAAACTTCATTTAAAAAGTTAGAACTGATAATACTCTGTTGCATAACTTTATAACTGCCGGCTCACCAAATACTTGAAGCAAATCTTTCGAAAAACGTTCAGGAACAATGCAAGAATTATATACGACTAACGTTATAAAATTATTTTAATAATAATGTTGTTACAGCAGTGTATTTCGCTAAAGAGGTGCGTTATTTATTGAACCGTGACTCTATGAGAAAGTAATAGCGTAACTATTCTGAACATTATTTAGGGCTCACCTGCACTTTGGTCAAAGCTTGCTGAATTCCTCAATCTATTACCGAATGAAGATGCTCTTATTACCTATGTAACCTCAAGTAATGAGTTATTGGATATTATGATGCATATGTGTCCAAACGGGGTTATATGGGTTGACTTTTAATTGACGGACTCGGCTAAACCATATTTATCCGCCTTAGGCCATTAGTTCCCATCCCAAGGCAGCGCAAGGAGCAATGCACTGCTGAAGGAGCAAGGAAAATTTTAGCAATTTATTATGAGCAAAATTGTGAGGAAAAATTTGGGAACACTGGGGAATTTATTGGTTCCCCCTGTCGCACCCCATTTCATCCCCGAAGCAATTTACACCATAAGGCCACAGAGCTTGGACACCTATGGTATAATTATTGATAACCTTAGTTACGACTGAATTACCTACAACACATAGTTTGATTTATTGCTGCAACAGACTGCATGGTCTATCGTGTTTTATATAAGCTTAATTGCTTGCTGTACTTGCTCAAAATTTGTCCAGAGGGCTTCAATAGGGTGGCTTTGAAATGCAAAAATGTGTTAAATTCGGTGCTTCGACGAAAAGCACGAAAAATATATAATAAATGGCAATAGAAATACCGTACAAGGAAAATGAATGTCAACTTAAAAAAATAAACAGAATTAAAATCAATTTTATGCAATTTAATATAATTTTTTTAACTTTAAAATGGATTCTAGTAAAAATTGTTAATAATATTGTTATATCAATAGTTGTGTTTTGCCCGGTGAAACTAAGAATTTTGCCAGGGAGCACAAACTGAGAGAGGACACGTTTTGCTAGACGGGTCCAAAAAGTGCCAAGGGTGTGTAGCTCCAAAAGTTGCCGAAATTCCATGTGCAAAGCGCCTATAACGTTCAAGATGTAACAGATACTTTCTGGATCGTTATGCCGTAGATTAATCCTTACCACAGCATAATAGGCAACGTTATTGAACCCTAGGGTTGATTCCGGTACGGAAATTTGAGTAAAATTGTTTTTGAACCAAATTCAAGAACCCCTCCCCATGAATGAGTACGTGTGAGTGTTTCCTGATTGAGTATATGAATTCACTCAGTACTTCTAATATTTATTAAATTAGAGTCATTCGTGTTGAATAATCTTGCATTTACTGTTGTATGACCATACGATAACTGTATATCTGCTATTGTATCTGCTGTATGAATACCTTTCAATACCTGCACATATACCACCCGTCGTGTATTTATCTGTTTACCAATGTGTGTCGGTGCATTTGTTGTAGTATATTAGTTCTCGCTATGTGTTAAAGAGAATTATTCGTGTAGCTCGCATTACCATTGTGGAACTTTGGAGATAAATAACTAGCGAATCATAGTGAACCTATTGCCGTCGACCTGTTGTACACACCTAAGTATATTGTCTTGCTTGGTTAACGTAGTCAACATGCATGTGGCTAATATTTAGTGAGTCGTGTCGTACTTTACCACATAGGTTTTGTTGAAAAATCGTGTCGAATGCATAACTGTAATTTTGATTCATTGTTCTAATTGTATGATCTACCAATTGTGTGATGTATTGCTATAAATGTATGAAATAGTATGAATGTCCATTGAATATTCGATTTGTGTGTAGTTTGTGGTTGTCTAGTACTTGTACGAAGAGTATGGCAACTATTTAATTTGCGTGAACCTTGTACATTTGTTTTACCGCTTGTAAATGATATTATGAATATTATCGAATTGTATACTGGGCATGTAGAACCTACATGATTTTCTCATTAACTATAAGTGTAATTCACGTATAATTAATGCGTTTCTGTCGACCGGTTCTGGTAGGCCTACCATTATTATTGTAACTTGTTACCTGTAATAACCATGATAAGATGTAAAAGAATGTTTATACATGTACATATTTTTTGTGAAGTATTTCGCGGTACCTTATCAGCCCCAACAGTGAATTCTGCAGGTATTATTTTGTGTTGTAATTAGTACCATCTGTAAAAGTGAGATGACGCACGTGTAAAAAAGATGGGTTTAGGACATTTATGAGGAAAATTTGTGGCTCGACGAACCGGTCCCACCGCCCCTACCACTTTCCAAACCCCCAATGTTCGTGAGATTTTCCCCCATGTCCGTCCCTCCACTCAGCAGAAACCCCCATGTTCAACTAATTCCAAAAATTTTTATGTCTAAAAATTTATGTTTTTTGTTTTTGAATTGTTTTTAAATATTAGTTATCACTTTTTTATAATGCTAAAATGCTAAAATATCGTTTTTAGCTTGAAAATACATTCACGGTAGTAAAAATGCATGAAAATATGGAAATATTTAGTATTTTAAGCAAACTTTATCCCCCCAATTTTTATTTTCCCCCGAGAATGATCATGGGGGCTCCCGAAATTCCACTACTTTTCGGAGAGCTGTGGACAGGCCAGTTGAGTTGTGACTGTTCGCGGTATACCGAACAGCAAAGTTCATTCAAAAATATGAAATTTATAAGTATAAAACATAAATTGTCAAATTCCCCAGTGTTCACTTTCGCTGGGGACAGCCGAAAAGTTTAGTAAACAAGACGTTTTCAAAGTATCAATTACCAGTCCTCGGAATTGAGGGTCATCGCTGTTTCGGTCCATAACTCCGTATACCATGAACAGTATCCCCGTTAAAATTACAGAAATTTTGGCGTTCCTGAGCCAGTTGGTAAATCGAGGAATCAAGTTTTTTCAAAACCTTTTGCATATTCGTACTCAGTTCGACCCACTTAACTTCAAAAATACCTAATTTTGACCATTTTCAGAAAATTTTTTTCCAATTTTTGGAATTTTGCCAAGGTGTGTTAGTTACAAAAGGTTAAAAAATCGAAAAAAGAAATTGGTTACCTCTAAGCTTACCTCAATAATTGGTTTAAACACGATATCTTCGCCTGATCTGATGAACTAGCGCACCAAACGGATTATCACTGAATTATCGTCGCCACGCGAATTCCACTAAATATCTGTCGAACAATGCATCGGGAACACCACGTCGATCACGAAAGAACATGTTCAAACGGCCCCATAACTCGTCAATATTTTGCGTGTGGACTTCAGCATTATTTGGGTTGATGAATTCGCGATTATGATGATTGACGCGTTCGTGGATATAGGCATGCGGTCGCGGCAAAACAGCAAGGCCATGTATATAGGTCACGAAGCTGTCTGTAAGTATCCGGGTACCGGGACGGACATGTTGACAAATAAGCGGAATGATCACATTAACAGTTCGAGATGTACCCTGAAGAGCAGGCACAGCTGACTCACCCGTTCTAACATCCCCACCACCCAACCATGTTTTCGGCGAGGGAAACCGCGATTATATTTTTACCGAAAAAACATCGACTCATCAATTTCCACGTCAAACCCTGGTCCTCCCAACATAAGATTTTCCCAATTATCACGGTCATAAGCAACCGAGTTGTCCCTACAATAGTTACATATACCAGTCACACACTGCCCGCGACGAAACTTGCACTTCATCTTGAATAAATGCACTCCGCAAATTTTAAATAAAACGTACCATAATTAAAAGTATTTTATCCTAGGATAATTTATGGTTGAAGAAGAAAGAACCGATCTGAATTAAATACTTTTTCCGTCAATTTTTACTGTCAGATCGGCGCCATTCAAAGTCATCTTGACGAACCTGGTCTCCCCTAGACGCCAAATAGCAAGTATTATGACAATCACATGTGTAATTATTACTATTTTTCGCTAAATATTCCATCGATCCTGGTCTCCAAGAGACCTTTTGGGGTGAGAGATGATTGGGGGTCTAGAGACTATGGGGGTATTGATGAAAATATGGTGGGCCCTTCCTTGATTTCCCCCTGGCTCAGGAGTGCCGAGTTTTGCTATAACTTTTTGTTGGCACGGACATTATTGGCGTCGCCTTAAAATGCATTGGTTTGAGCTGGGAGGAAGTCAAAATTTACTTGTAGTCATAACCTTGGGGAAACCGCCGAAATGCTGGTGGAGTTAGAAAATTCTTAGGTGACCCCCTCACAACCTCTATGGAGATGACAGTTTTTCATTAGTTTATTTTTAGCAAAACATTCGCTAATGTTTCACGGAAGCATCAACACTCTATTGGCTCTCCTGACAATCAGTTATTCTCAGAAACATAAATATTGGCCGGTCGTTAATCCAAATTTTGAATGAAAAATATTGCATTTTGTAAGAAATTTTGTAATGGTCACTGTGGTATTCTCGCAATGTTCAGAATGTTTGATTTAAAGTCGATAAAGGTTTTTATTGTTGAAGATCCAGAATTATCACACCGGCTCAGCGGTCACATATGGTCGCCACTAACAGATTGGACACAACAGCGGCCATTATGTGAAGACGTTTCTTTGCGCGGGATATCAATATTAAAGCAGGTGCATGCAACCTTGGATTTCAAATGCGGTCCTGCTGAAAATGCGAGCGAATCAGTAAGTTGTTTTAAATTTGTTTAAATCGTTTATTTCTAAAACATAATATTGCACAGTCATATACAAAGTAGCTACTGACGCGGACGGAAGCAGATAAGGTTGGACGCAATTTCGTGTATTTTTATAAATGAGGCGGACGAAATTGCGTCTGGACGCGGACGCACGAAATTTCGTATGGACGCTGTCGGACGCAATTTCTTATGGATGCGGGCGGACGCAATTTCGTGCGGGTGCGGGCTGACGCAATTTCGTGTGGATGCTGGCGGACGCAATTTCGTGTGGGTGCGGCTGGACGCAATTTCGTGTGGGTGCGGCTGGACGCAATTTCGTGCGGATGCGGCTGGACGCCATTTCGTGTGCATGTGGGCGGACGCAATTTCGTATGGATGCGTACGTTTTTGTGCACTTATTTTGATCCGTGACTGTGTTTTGATTTTTAACTTGATATGCTCAAAATTATTTTTAATGTTCTCTTTGAATTATGTTTTTGAAACGCATTTAACTCAAACCACTAAATATTGTAACTTAGGACAGTTAGTGTGACACAGCAAGCAGTCTATGCGCAAGCAAAAAATTAAACTTGTGATTCGTTTTGTAGCGTGTTAAGCATTTTCTATTAGCGGGATCAGCCTTTTTTACCAAAGGTGACACCTTTTAGTCCGTGCTTAAATGCTGATAATTTACTTTACACACGCGTACGGATGCGTTTAAAATGAGCTTACGGTGGTTTGTTTCTACTTGTACGGAACGTACTTTCGTCTGTATCAGAGCCGAAAGGCATTAAAATCGCTTCTTTATTTATTATTTAGTATTTTAAATGCAGTCTTGAGTGATGTCTATCGTTTTGAAGCTGTGGAAATGACCTTCGCCGAAAGGTATTAAAATCTCTCCTTTATTATCTAGTATTTTAAAAGCATTATTGAGTGATGTCTGTCGTGGTGCAGCTGTGGAAATGACCTTCGCAGAAAAAGATTAAAGTCTCTCCTTTATTAGTTAGTATTTTAAAAGCATCCTTGAGTGATGTCTGTCGTGGTGCAGCTGTGGAAATGACCTTCGCAGAAAAAGATTAAAATCTCTCCTTTATTAGTTAGTATTTTAAAAGCATCCTTGAGTGATGTCTGTCGTGGCGCAGCTGTGGAAATGACCTTCGCCGAAAGGCACTAAATCCTCTATGTTATCACTTTTGCGAAGTTCTATTGGCAGGCAGTATGAATGTTCGATGATGGAAGAAATTTAGGTGTTCTAGCAATTATTCAGTGTAAAATTTCTGGGATTTCTCTAACATTCTTTATAGCATCTGCTTAGAAGGTTGATTTTAAACTACATTTTGACTGAAGCAGTTTTTTGTCAAACTCTCATTAAACAAATCATCCATATACAACAATAAATCTCTTCATGGTACATATCATTGAGCTATATGTTTATCTAAATATTTTTTTCAGACTGTAATACGAATATTCAGTGTTCGCGCGTTTGGACATTACTTGGTTAGGCTTAACACACCGGGCTTTAAATACGATCGTGCTCGCCATGAATTTATTGCGCCATGTGGTCAGACAACAGTTGAAAATGTTAGTCATTGAGAAATATAATATTAATTTTAACAATAAAGATGCGTTTTTAAGAATATTGTCTTTATACATAGTAAGCTCATTATCACGATTATTTATTATTAAATCAATATTTTTGTTGTTTTGTGCTGACATTATTCATTTTACGATCCAGGAATGATCGCTGGCCATCTAATGTTCGATCTAGAGATCGCAGTCATTTGCCGCGAGTACAATGCATAAATCATTCAACCGCAACTTTGTGCGAAACGGCGATTCATCCAGAAATATAAGGACTTCTTACTACACAGGAAATTTGCAACGTTGTAACTACCAAAAGTGTAACTACGTTGAGAATAAACCGAATATTATTAACCAAATAGTGTGTGACCACGAGACTTTCACAGACATTGTGTGGTTTACGGCCGCGTTTCGAAAAAAACTTGTGGGGATTTTGTTGACGACTGTATTTCGTGTGAATCTTTATGTAACAACGATTAACGATATTATAGTCCGTAGTTTATATTCAGCATAATAATTATTATTATAATAACTTCTGTTGGGTCAAGAGTCGATGATGACCGACTCCGCTGAAGAGTGCGACATCAACTTATCGTTAATACGCGCTAGGTCGCAGTCGTTTTCGGCCTCATTCCTGCGAGATTTATGACCCATTCCTGAGTAATAAACATAAACCACCCCCACCAGGTTCGTGGGCCACCCACCTGTAACCCTACCAGGTTCTTGGACCACCAAATCTCTGCCCACCGACAGGTTCCTGAACCGCGAAATCCATACCCCCACCATGTTCTTGGGCCACTACATCTATACCCCACTATGTAGTTGACCATTAACTTTAGACCGTCTAAGTTCCTGAGGTGGGTCGAACGTTTTTGAGGAAACTTTCAAACGGACCTGGAGGAGCCTGAAGTTAATAGTCAAGAACGTGGTGGGGATATTGAACAATGGTACAACAACCTTATGGGTGTATAGATGCCGGCTTCTCCAAATCAGGTATTTCGATCTCTCCCAGGTTGCCCCTGTGAATGCCTATTTTGCCTTCCAGATTCCCTATTTTGGCGAAAAAATTCCCAAATGTTCCGCTGCGGGTCTAAATATTATTGAAACTTCCACTTTTTAAGTAATCATAATAACAATCGAGTTGCCAAATTAGTAAGTTGTGGCGTTTTCTGACGGTTACAGCACTTTATGGTTCCCACATGAACTGGGCAGAATTGCCACCACATATTTTCGATTCCCCCAGTTCGGAACTGTTAGCCGCTAGGTCATGCCCCCAAAATAATTTCGGTAGTTTGGATAAGCTTGCTGGATGTAGTGTTTTAGTAGCCTCATGGGGTTATACATATAGTGTTTCAAGAACTTTGTGCGGATAGAGATTTGGTAATTCAAGAATGTCGTTGGTATAGGATTTGTGATCGAAGAACCTGGTGGAGGGCAAAGCCACCAGAGCATGTCCCTGATGGGATAAAAGCCAGCGGTGCAAAACATAGTGGGTCATTTTTAAGACCCAATAAGTGGTTCATAATTCTGGTGAAGTAAGGGCGAAACGACCGCGACTTATCGCGGACGAAAGCAATGAAAAACTGAAGTGTGTCACAATCTTCAGCAGAGTTACCGAACGTTATTAAGCTAGCGAAGTTTTTTTTCCATTTAGCGTTATGCGTGCAAAAAATTTTTCATATCAAATCCGAACCATAACTCATCATTCCTGCAAAAAATTCAAAAATGCGACAAAACGAGGAAATGAGAAGCTCTTTGATTGTCTTATAAACACAGGTCAATATTCTCCATTATTATTGCGTTGATTTCTTTCACTGCTTTGGCTACTTGATGCTTTAACACAGTGGTTTAAAGTTATCCATAACTTATCACTCCTCCAAAAAGTTCAAAAATGTGACAAAACTAGGAAGTGAGAAGCTCTTTGATTGTCTTGTAAACAGAGGTGAATATACTCAATTGTTATTGCGTTATTTTTTTTAACTGCATAGGCTACTTGATGCTTTAACACAGTGGTTTCAAGTTATTCATAACTAATTACTCCTGCAAAAAGTTCAAAAATGCGACAAAACTAGGAAGTGAGGAGCTATTGATTGTCTTGAATATACTCAATTATTATTGCGTTATTTTCTTTCACTGCGTAGGCTACTTGATGCTTTAACACAGTGGTTAAAAGTTACCATACCTCATCACTCCTGCAAAAAATTCAAAAATGCTACAAAACTGGAAACTGAGAAGCTCTTTGATTGTCTTGTAAACAGAGATCAATATTATCAATTATTATTGCGTTATTTTCTTTCACTGCTTAGGCTACTTTATGCTTTAACACAGTGGTTTAAAGTTATCCATAACTCATCGCTCCTGCACAAAGTTCAAAAATTCACAAAACTAGGAAGTGAGAAGCTCTTTGACTGTCTTGTAAACAGAGGTTAATATCCTCAATTATTATTGCGTTATTTTCATTCACTGCTTAGGCTACTTGATGCATTAACACAGTGGTTAAAAGTTATCCATACCTCATCACTCTTGCAAAAAGTTCAAAAATGCGTCAAAACTAGGAAGTGAGAAGCTGTTTGATTGTCTTGTAAACAGAGGTTAATATACTCAATTATTATTGCGTTATTTGCTTTCACTGCTTAGGCTACTTGATGCTTTAACACAGTGGTTTACACAGTTAGCACTATGCTTTCGCCATGATGAGCTTTATAGCTTTATTATTTTCCACTTGAAATATTATCATACCATATCAAATCATATCATTATATATCGGTGCTGAAGACAGGCGACACAAGATCGGAAATTATAAAAATCAGACTCGAGTAATTGAAAAACTAATTACAAAATTACAGTCATTAGAAATAAAGTATTTTAATATAGTTGTACGGGGCATGGTTATCACAATAATTGTGGATAAACTATACCGTATTTGGAAATTTTGACATACTTGTAGGAAACTATATTATATTCAAGAATGGGGTCAGTTAGTATACCATAGACTGCCATTAAAACATTGTGTGCCAGCAGTCTTATTAATATAGCGTTAAATGCGACGTATTAACTATAACTGTTTCAACCGGATGGAATGAAGCCACAAAATCGATAAATTTTACCACATTAATGTTGAAAAATGGATTACTATTTTTGCAGTGGGCATCTTTGTGCCATTATTTTAGTGACGGACGTTTATTAGTGTTAGGTAAACAAGAGTGGTAAATTTTACTTTGTTAAGTGAAATCTGTGTACAGTTGCGGATAGTTATAGACAGTTTAAATCTGTATATAACTATTGCAATACATAGCACGTTGAGTGCTGTAATACTTTTATTATTGAATCGACTTGAAAGCTCTGTTGAGGTAGTTATTGTTGGTGTTTTCGCCGATTCTAGAAAGGATAATGTTGTATAATGGAGACCCTACACATCCTGTTTTTCGAATGTTAATAACATTGTGATAAATATGTTGCAGATCGTGGAAGAAAGTGACACGGCGAACCAAAAGACGCAGTTGATGAAGGATCTAGCTAAATTAAGAATCGAGGTACAGATTTCATTTCTTCTTGCCTAATTTTAGGTATGTAGTATATGAATGTTCATTTTTGAATAGCAATAACCTCTTGGGGCGGCATTAATGGTTTTTGACAAACCATGGTTACGTTGTCCTACATAGAGCAATCTTAGTTGTCGCCATCTCAATGTTATCAAATTTTATAGTCTGCAATGTTGTACCATTGAAAATACTGTCAAATGGAAAATTGCGACGAACTGGGATAGAGATACTGCAGTTGGTGTAATGGTAGATAAAATTTTCAGTGTTTATTTGTAAAACATAGTCGTAGTCGTTATCGAATCCGTAAATTTTCATAATTATTTTTCAAAACATTAGGCATATTCGCATACGTATACTAAGATGGTCGCAGTTGACATCAGTGCAAATTGATTTGCAGATCCGCATCGTGTGAAGTAGAGTGAACCTAGGTTTTGATGGTATATTGAGAATCTAAATGTTCTACTTTGATACTTTATAGTTAAGAAAACATCAGCATTAAAACCGGGGGATAAGTCCGCTCAAAGTTATTACGAAGGTTGGAGAACATTGCCTTAATTAAATATCGACTTCTTTTTCCAGACTTCCTCGACCACGAGTATTTTTCCTCTGGTACCAGCTTTTCCATTTATGCTAAAACCAGGACTACTGTTTCTGCATATTTTTGGAATTATTGTTGGTGATGATATCTTACTTTTCAGCACACATGACCACGAACTTATGTAATTATTGACTATATCATGTCGTAATGCTTCCTGTCAAGGGGAAGTTGTAGTTCGATGTTCTGCTTGTTTTTAAGGAGAACGAAGCGAAGCGTTTTTGTTTCTTGAGAGGGTAAAATGGTCACCGTCTGTGTGTCCGTCCGTCGAACTCCTATGCCGATTTTTAAATTTTTTCGGAAGACCTAATATCTTTCAGGTGTTAGAGATATAATTTTTGTCAAAATTTGTTTTAGCTAATATTAGTAATTAATTGGTTAGTTAAGCTTGTTAGCCTATTTTTAGCGTTTTCAAACAAATATTGTTGATTTTTTGCGCTCAGGGATTTTTGATGTCGCTGACCATAAATATGTGACTTTTAAAGCGGAAAAAATTTTATCGTATATGCTAAGTACAGTACTCGCCAGAAATGAGTGTCACATTTCGAACGAACGAACATCGAACAGAAATCGAACAAAATTTATTTATTCTCGAACACTTTTCGAACAAAGTTCGAACAGCTTTCGAACAAATTTAAAAAAGTGCGCCAAAATTTCGAACACGTCTCGAACAAAATTCGAACACATTTCGAACAAAATTTTGAATTTATCGAACGAACATCGAACGAACTTCCAGCGAACATCGAACGAACAACACTCATTTCTGGCGAGTACTGTAGATATGGTGGTTTATTTTATGGTTTTTGTGTGGTTGCTTTGACATCAATTGCCTAAAACGTGATACTTGTTATATTGACTATATAAATATTAAGTTGAAATACATGTATACATAATAATAAGATATAAAATACTTTGCCTATTGCTCCGCTTACGTTTTGTAATTTTTTTGCGTTTACTAGTAGATATTTTAGGGAGTGAAATAACAACAACTTTATAAAGGGCTTCGGTGTCATACTTGTTTTCAACATTTAAATGAGAGATGTAACAAAGGGTATTGTTACTATTGAAATACATTCTTAACCTTATAGTGTATGCAAAACACTGGACAGTCAAATAAGATTTTTCTAGGTAAATTTTAAAATAAGACTAAATATACTTTTCCAAGGTTATGGGTTACTTTTTTACAATTCCCGCTAAGGGATTTATTTTCTAACTTGTTATTATGCAGTGTTTCCGGATTCCTGCCGAACGCCCAAACGAAATCATTTAATTTAAAAAATGTCCATGCTACATGCAACAGATGAATGTTGTAGTGCAATAAAAAGATGAAAATCACACATACGTATAAAAACCATCAAACAAAGTACAGCCACGACCAGAAATAACAGCAAAATAATCCATCGATTTCGATTAGGCTTAATTACTATCGTTTTCAATTTTGACTCAATTCAATAAATTTCAAAATTGTTTTCGATTAAAGAAATCTTGACCGATGTCAATTGCGGTCGATTGCGATAAAACCAAATTTAGATCCATAGATATCGAACGTTTCCGATTGTACTTATTTTTGACCGCGATTGTAGCAATAAGTACTTATTATTTTTCCCGTTTTCAGTAAAGTAACTTATTATTCCTATGAATCATCATTGTTTTTGTGTTTATCTGAATTTAGGAAGAATTAGACAAACACGAAAAACGTCAATGGATACCTGTATACATCGTGCCTGACACTTCGGCATTGTCAAATAAACTTTCAATTATCAAACAGCTAGCTTCAGCACAGAAATTTGTACTTGTAATTCCACGCTGTGGTGAGTTGTTTTATAGTAATGATAGTTTTATGCGTTGAAGATGCGACAAGCACTGATTGAGTCATAGCAACAAAACTTCTATAGTTACGTGTACTTATACTGGCTTATCCACAATCTAAATTTATTACGATCTTCTGTGACACTGAATGAGTTGTTTTATAGTAATGATAGTTTTATACGTTGGAGATGCGACAAGCACTGATTGAGTCATAGCAACAAAACTTCTATAGTTATGTGTACTTATACTGGCTTATCCACAATCTAAATTTATTACGATCTTCTGTGACACTGAATGAGTTGTTTTATAGTAATGATAGTTTTATACGTTAGAGATGCGACAAGCACTGATTGAGTCATAGCAACAAAACTTCTATAGTTATGTGTACTTATACTGGCCTATCCACAATCTAAATTTATTACGATCTTCTGTGACACAGAAGTGATCGAAGGCTATGAGTTTACTGCCAAATTTTTTATTTAGACCTTTGAGACTGGAGGTAGCAAACCCAAAAGGTCAGCTGTGAATTGGGTTCAGGAAATAAGGGTTTACACAAAGTTTTGCAAATATCAGGTATAAGTTACATACAGTATCGCAAGCTGTTACATCAGCTTGTGATACTGTATGAATTTTCAGCAGGAATATATTGTGAAGAGCAAACCGGAAATTTTAGTAATCAGGGGGAGGGTAGTTTCTCATGGATCATGTGGGGCCTTTGTACGTCACTCCCTCTACCGTTCAAAAATGTGGTAGTGTTTTGAAGAGCCTATTTTTAAACTAGTTGTACGTACAAAAAATTAAAAATGTGAACATCTGAGAAGTCAGGAAACGACAGGGTAATTACGGTTCGTTCCGAGAAATTTTACACCAAATTCTGTATAATAACTGTTGAAAATCTGGCATTACAAGCTGCTTTTTAATTGCTCAAATGCGTTTATTATAATGTATCCTATAATTTGTGTAATATATCTACGTGTGTTGATAATGAACGGTGGTCGTAACAAAACTACAGTACTCACCAGGCATAAATGACTGTCGTATTTTGAGCCAGCGAGTATCGAACGTGTTGTGGACGAATGGCTCACTTGCAATTTTGAAGCAAAATTAATAATTCTAATTTGAAAAAATAATATTTTACTGGCGAGCGACAGTCATTTCGGCAAGTACTGTATACAGGTTAAGAGCAATAGCATTTCGAAAATTTTAACAATGTTCGATACATACTTTGCTTGTACGTTTCTAAAATTTATTTTGTTTTTGTGTAAGTACAGATGATTAAATTATCAGCAGTTATTTGTGCCGTCGGAACTTAGCATAGCTTATGCAGGGTGCCCGCGACCTGAAATAGCCTGAAAAAACCCTGATCTTGACTAAAAAACCTGAAAAAACATGATTTTTCGAGGCCGTTAGTTGTAAAAATGAAAAACCTTAAAAATGGCGAATTAAAACCTGATTTTTTGTAAAACCTGATGTTTTTTATTTTAGATTCGTTCTAATAAGGTCACTGAATAAGGTTATCCAAATTTCTAAGGTCGGTGCGTCAGTTAATTGGAAATTTTATGGAACATTGACGGTTTTTTGCGGAGTTTGTATTGGCTGTTTAAAGACTGTCCTGCACGTAGAGCGGAATACAGTTTTATCACAGGATCAGAGTTGCTTATATATACTTAACATATGTATTTATCGGCCATATTCAAGCAAAAAGTACGAATGCTACGTCGGCAGTTTCATGTTAGGACGCCTACAAGAACGTGAAAAAATTTTGCAAAAAAATCTGAAAAAACCTGAAAAATTGAGCCTGCGAAGCTGCGGGCACCCTGCTTATGGTCAAAATCTAATTCGCACAACTTTGTCGGTTCAATTCAAGTTCCCCCTCCCTTATAACAGAAGGAGGGAAAACTTGAAACGAGCACTATTATAGGGGGAAACTTGAATAAGTGAATTTAATGAATTTAAGCGTTCCAGTCTTAACCTTAGGTGTGCAATAGTCCACGGGGGATGATCCCCAGCCCAGCAGTGCCAGACTACTCCATCGCCATAGGAGCCGCCCCTGGTAGCTGTGCAGACAGCCGCAGCCTTGGAGAGGGCTCTTTAGATAAATTAGCCCTGGAGAGGGCTCTTGTGATAAATTAGCCCTGGAGAGAGCTGTTGGGATATGAAACAGCTAAATCAAAGGGAACTGTTCCGCGATATGAGCACACAGCTATTGGAATGCATTTTGCTGGTAACGGTCGCGCCAGCAGAACTCGTTGAGGTAACCAGGCAGCATAACGCGACGCACACCAAGCACTTGCTTTGTTAGAATCTTGTGGCAGTACCAGTCTTACTTGATGTTCTGCGCATGGACCCCGGTGTGCTGATCGACGAAATACAGTTGATGATTGACCTTTCGATAATTTAATCCAAGCGAGCTGATGTTGTTATACGCCGCCCACTGGTCGCTGTGCACGACTGACCCCGGACGAACAACCGTTTCGACAATTGGAAGCAGCCTTGCCGCGTCTCGCCTTGCGACCACCTCCATGTACCCCTCAGCCGGTGAGGTGCTAGTATCCACGATGCCAAGGATCCATACGTCAGACTGAGGACTACCACCACGGTGATGTTTGACCTTGTGCGCAAACTGAGTTTCGGCTATCTGCACGACGGTACCAGGGCTCCCAGACGTATAGGATGTGGCTAAAAATGCTACGTGCAAACTTCTCGGAAGAAGTTATAGACATCGACGAAGGATTGTTTCGACACACCAGCCAGTCGCTCCGAGGTATTTTGGTATTTGCCTTCGGCCCACAGGTACAGTAGCTGGACCCATGTTTGAAAACTGATGTGCGAACGTTCGAAGAAGGAGCCATCACGGATTGATCTGGTCGTTTTCGTGTGAGAGCAGCCTTTGTTATGGCACTTCCAGATGTAGTGTTGTCCTTCACTTTCTTGTACACCGACCACGTCATTGGGGTATTGCAGTAGGTGCATTCCATCGTTGTCACCAAAAATTGTCGCTGTTTCAGAAAATGAATTACTGGACGAGAATTCTCGATAGTAATGACGGTCACACATTATGAATGAAATGAAAGAATCGGTGCAGCCGTTCTTATATACTTTTCCTTATCTGTGTTAATTGTCTTTTGGTAGCACGCCTATCAATCTGTAGTTAATTCTGTTTTATGTTTTGGTCGCACGCCTATCAAGCTGTAGTTAATTCTGTTTTGGTCACACGCATACGCCTCATTAGTCGCTCACACGCCTTTAGTTGTTCATATTCTTAATTGTTATTACTTTAAACGCATTGAGATATTGTGGGGGAAAAACTTGAAAAAATATTCTAGAGGGGGAAAACTTGAAAAGATATTGAGGGGGGGCTTGAATTGATCCGCTTTTGTCGACCATCAATCATGTGCCTGCGAGCATACTTCGTTTGTAGTAGTAATAATATACTGTTGAACGTTTATACAGCCTACGCTGTGTCATATAATTGATGCTTCAATTTTCGAGGCTGGGTCTACCAAATTAGCGCTGAGATCTATGACAGTTGGGGACCGGTAATAATTATACAGTCGCGGCCAAAAATAAGTCCAATCGAAAATAATTAAAATTGAAATCGATGGAAATTTAATTGATCAAAATTTCGTTTAATCGAAATCGATCGAAATTTCATTTAATCAAAGTCGATCGAAATTTTGTTTAAACATATTTTTTGTTAGCGACTGTAGTTTTGGATTTTCTTTGCAAGGTAGCAGCTTTTCGTTAGATTATTTATGTAGTTGTTACTGTACGTTGGGTAGTGAAGTAAAGTATTTCGCTCAACGTTCATTAAAATTACGTTTTGAATTTGGTGTGGCTGTGCGAATATTAAACTCAAAGTAACCTTTAAAATTTTATTATTTTTAAATGCTTTTTATACTTCTGATTCTTGAGCTTATAGCTAAGCACATGAACCTTTGTACGACATTTGTTTCCGTTTGTACTGGTTTCGCGAAATAATTTGCGGCAATCAGTATTCGAAAATTAATGGTCTCAGCTTAATTAGAAATGAGATTGTTCTCCGCTAATTTGGGTTGTTTTATTTTGTGTTTAAATTTATAATTTTATTATCCCAATATCCTTCATTTTCAGTGATTGAAGAGCTCGATCATTTGAAAAAAGAATGCGGGTCAGTGCGCGAGGCGATTCGTTTTATTGAGTTGCAATTTCAAAAAGGCAACCGGTTCGTTTTGTCAGCAACTGCTATAATTATTGTAATAAATGTGTTTGCGTTTAAAAATTTTGAACGATTCATCGTGTAAATACACTTTCTCTCGATCAAATTATGATCGTTTCGTTTGGCAACGAATACTTGTCACAAATTAATATATGTGGCGTTTTTATTTTATTGCATAGCATGTTGTTAGAGGGTAAGTGCGGTTTCCCCACTGATTTTTGTATTCGTGATCGTCGCGTATTTACAAGCATATCTGCGTTTCCGTGTACAGTCCGATTTCAGTAATTCAGTTAAATTAATTTTAAACCTTGCCTCCGTTAGCGTTCAACTTTACAAGAATTCTTTTTATCGATCTGTGTGACGCATTCGACGTGTAATAGATTCTAGTTGTGCACCTTGCTTCATATACATGTTGCCTTAGTTATTTCATGCCAAAATTTTTGCAAGACCGAAACCAACCGGAAAACTATGATTTTGGCCACTTCGGAAGTCCCCGGCATTTTATGTTGTAGTTATTTCAAACAGCATCGGATCAAAAATTATCGTTTTTAAGAATGTTTGTGGTCTATGTTTGAAGTAAGAAAATATAGGGTGAGTCTGAACCGGGCGATCCTGTGATATGATCAGGCTAAGCCATGTTTGCGGTACCGATGTCTGCTAAGTTTCCAGTGATGGTTAGCGCTTAATAGAAAACATCGTACTGCACCCTTCAGTACCGCATAACTATAATGTGTTACACATTGACTCATGGCGTAAGCGTTCGCTATGGCCGTTGTAACAGTTAGAGACTTGTCATACTTTTTTAAATAATATTTTATTATATTAGGCTTTGTAATAATGTCCACAAAACTAAAGTTGAATCAGTACACGCTCTCCTTCCCAATACTAGGTTGACAGAAAAGCTCGAAAAATGGTATTGCTTCACACTTAAATGTTTCAGCAGCAACTTTTTCGGAGTGTATATTCTTTGGTAAGGGTTTGTACTGGAAACATTATCAAGGTGGATTGAGTTTTTGACGCTCCCAACGATATTCGGCAGCTTAAATAAATTAAGTGGCAAATCATTGTGCAGCCGTAGTCAAACGGTTTTGGAACTGGTGGTCTTATTACGGGACTTAAGCGCAGTCAAATGTTTTATTTACTTAGCAACGAAACTGGTCTCATTCATTCTAAAATGTCGCACTTGTTTCTTAGATTGTAAAATAAACAATATTATATATTCCAATATCACTATTTAATATTGCAGTTATGTGCGACCTCAAAAACCCGAAGAGATTTCAGAAATTGGTGATACCAATAAAGCAAACGACAAGTAAGGTTTTCAGGTTGCTTCTCAGTTAACATTCTATCAGTGGTTTTTACAACAATTTTATTTTTATAAAGCAAAATATTTCATTTATCACACAATTTATTATGTGCCACCGTTTTTTGAGGCGCCGAAAGGCCGATTTTATAGTTACAATCTGCTGCCAATTTACTACAGTACCAGTCAGAAATGGTCGCTGCTTCCTTAATGTCCGTCTCGGTCGGTGCTCGCAATGCGTCATAGCACTGCATGTTTAGTACATTTGCTCGGTGCTTGACCGCTCAAAAGACAACTTAAGTGCAATATTAAGTGATGCGGCTTAAGAGTGAATGCAGTTTAGCTCGACCAGACCAGGCCTTTAACCTCACTATTGGAAACTAGTTAAATTCGCTTCATCGTGTCTAATAAGTGTTGTTCTTAAATTTACTTTTATTGGAAACTTCATTGATTATACCTAAATTATTTGCTGATGATGGTGTTAAATTATTGAATCTGATTGCCTCTTTCTACATAAAGTTGCTTTGTTTGTTGTCGTGTACCAGCTAACTGAGTTGAAGTTTATTTTTTTACTGTTTTCATTGTCATAATATCGGTGTCACGAACTTCCAATAACGTATGCTGATTTCACCAGCAGTGGCCAGCTATTGATTAGGACTTTGCTTGTGTGTGCTTTCCACAATAGACTTCGGATGATTGCTCTCACCACTCGAATTCTGGCTCGCAAGCGAGCTTCACCAGTACTAACCACCGGCTTTATTTTATAGGGGGGGGGGGAAGGGGGGGGGGGTCGACCCCTCTCGGACCTGTCCCCCCCCCTATTTGGGTTGTCCCCCCCCTAAACGCCGACCCCTATTTTTTTGCGATTTCGACCCCTTAAATTTTTTTCAAGAAAAATTCTTCGACCCCTTATCGACCCCTTTGGAAAACTATATATATGTATTCAAAATACTTACTGCTGCTACAACGGGCAGCGCAGCACCACGCCGTCATTTCTGCCGCTGGTCCACCGTCGTTCCGTTTGTGCGAATCGTGTTCCGTGCTCGTTTGGATGTTATCGCCGCAAGGTTTGCCCACATTTTGACGAAAACTATCGAATGATCCAAACCAACACACCACGGACCCTCCCCCGCCCTCCCCCCACGCGCCGGCCCTTCGTGGCCGGACTTTCTGTAGTTGGGTTAAAGATGGACGACAACCCCGTCGTCGCCGCTTTCAGGGGGCGGCTGGCGGAGAGGGTCCAACTCGACATCATCTGCTTCGAAGCCTTCTAAATCACTGTCCGACTCATATCCGAATAAGTCGCCTTGTTCGAGAATTACGCAGTCGTCGTCTTCCTCGTCATTCACAACATCCGGTTCCCGATCCTCATCGGAGTCGACTTCCTCGGACACATGGGCCGCAAACTGTTCATTGGCGTTTCTCTGACGTCGCTCCCGGCGTTTGATTTTGCTCAGTCGACCAGCGCTCTTCTCATGTGCAGATTTTAACAGTTTGTATTCCGTAGAACTGGATCCAGCAAGGTCCGGCAGCGAAATATTGCGACGGCGTAGACGCTGCCAGATACACAGTGCCAACTTCACATCGTATTCTTCGAAGCTCGCAGATTCCATGATAATGGACACATACTGATTGATCCGTTCATCGTTTCGCAACCGACAAATTGGAATATCGAGAAGGCTCAACGCGGAGAACACGGATTCAACACTGGCGGTGCTCAGCGGCAGCTCAAGATAACTTTTAGCAATACGACGCATTGCCAACGACTCACCAAAACAGTCAATTTTGAAAATTTTTTTCAGTTCAATCAGTCACTCTATATATATATGCCCGTAAACTGAAAATAGACGGATATATACAGTACATGTTTCTAGGCAAGGCGCGAAGACCTTGAACCTAAAAACATGTACTGTATATAGTATAAAAAGGCATGGAAGCCGGACCGAAGGCTGCAGAAACGCATCGGACGGCTCGGAATGCATCTGAAATGCGTAAATAGTAAATTCGGGAATTTTTTGTCCCCCCCCCCCCTTCAAGGGGGGGGGAAACCTTCGACCCCTATTTTTGGTTCCCCCCCCCCTTGGAAGGGGTCGACATCGACCCCGAAGCTTCGACCCCTATTCTCAGACCCCCAAAATGAAGTCGGAACCATGGCACTAAGCCCAACACCGTAAGGAATATCGCACTATATTCAAAACAATAGCATTTTTCCGCCGCAATGAGCAGCTACATGTATTCATTATATTAAGCAAATAAAAGAAAAAAACATTGCCGTAGCACATTCTAATATGGTAATACGTCGGTATTTCATTATTAGTGCCAGAGTATTTTTATCGGCAAACCTGTTTCACATTTTTGTGTTTTTCCGACATCTTGGGCCTTTTTAAAAACGTATTTGGACATTACTTTTGCTTCTAAAGGCAGCTTTTTAAAAGCTTTGATTTACTGTCATATAGAGCCTTAATTGCTTAAGAAAATGAACATGATTTGGTTAAAATATTGCAGCTTTTTTACAGATAGTCAAGAACTTGTTTTGTCGCGCCCGACCCTCTTCTACGCACTTTCCGAGTTGGGATCAGTTTTCGGGCTCAACTAAAGGGCACAAATTGAGATTTAAGGCTTTTGTTTCAGCTAATGCACGAGCCAATCGGGCGTTGGAAATTTGAACTATGGATGTCACATAAAATGCACAAGCTAGCAGTTCCAAATTTCGCCACGTAAAAAGTATAATAATAAGCGAGCAATTAGATTAATACGTAGGACACCAGTTTGTTGATATGGCGCACCTGATTCAGTGTGCAACAGCCGATGAGTTGCCTGCGACAATAATTTTTGTCATCATTTTAAGTTTGTTTTGTTCTAGAAATATCACTTTGTCAAGTGTACTACAATAGGTCAGCTATTTCAAAATATGCATGTATATTTTTAGAGAAGTTCAAGGCCTTGTCAGCTGCTGTTCTATGTTGGCAGCTGCATTTCAAGGTGGCTCTTTAACAACAAAAGTGACCATCGTTACTAGTCATACCCAGAACACGCAACCGATGGAACTGTTGCAGAAGACTCTTGAAGCCGCGAATTTGCAAGGTATGTATGCTGTGTACAGTCAAACTACAGCAAGTATTAAACATTGCAAATGTTGTTCGTAATATAGCTTAAGTAAAACATTTTGACGTAACCTGTTTTCTGTCGCTTTGGGGGAGGGCTATGAGGTTGAAATCATCGCCTCATTTTTTAAGTCTGTATGTGGCAGAAAAATTTAAAGAAAATTAAGATATGTCATTTTATATCTTAGACAATTTTTAATTCCAAACATTGTTTGGGTTCTCGCTTTAGGTAGCTTCTTAATATGTGATAATTATTAATCCTTTGCATTCACAGTCAAATCAGTTATACGTAGAGACACTTTTCACAAAATTTTTGAATGTATTTTGAGTGAGTCTTTTTTCGTATCATTTCTGAGATTTCCCATTCCACTAAATGCTGCTAAATATCGAATAATCGGGAAATTAATGATGTCTTGGGTTTAAAGCAAATGATTGGACGCTATCATTGTTAAATAACTTTTGTGTAACGTCGGATGAGTTTCAATTATTCAAAACACAACTAATATTTTACAAATCTTTAATAGTAATTTAATGCAAATTAAACTATTTCTTACTTATGATTTCAAATTTTTCGTACACATTGCTAACTACATAACATTGGTATTGTGGTACTTTAGCTGGAATAGATATACTAGAAAGCTAAATGTGAACAGCAAAGATTATTGAGTATACGCTGATTGTATCTTTGTACAGTGACGCTCAAAAATAAACACAAATGTGCGAATAGCTATTGAACAGCCGTTATTTTTACGAGAACGAATCGAGAAAATTTGCTTTTTTCTGTGCGTGACTGTACACTACAATATGTTTTTAATAACTTGTGGTGGCATAATATCTTATGTCCGGCGTTCTCGCTGAATAAATGACATCAAGCATTTGTTAGAACCTCTTAAGGTAAAGGGAATGGGCTAATACGGAAATTACTACAAGACGTGCCCACAAAGATGTTAAAATATTGGCCGCTTCGATTTAAGACACCAAAATCAACCCCTTCCTAGGTTTGCTGATTGAAAGTGAGTCACTGTAATCGTGTTTAGGGAGATACCGTTTATAATTGGACCTATATCGAAAATATGATTGGCCAAAATTTGCCGCCAACCATGCTTCAAGTGGGGCTGCTCGTGTATTGTCGGGATAAAGTGTGTTAAACAAGTTTCATTCACAGGATAAAATCAAACAAAAAACACCAATACAGTCATCTCAGAATGAAAAGCATATTATTGGCAAAAAAATTGGCGACTCGTTCTCGAAAAATAAACTACGCGACTTTTTTGCGAACGATTCGTGAAAGCTGTCCGTTTATTTCTGAGCACGATTGTACAGTAGTTTGTCCAAACTCCCAAAATTATATCTGGGGACATGACCTGGAAGGTCCCCGCATTTCGGAACAGGAAGAAAGGAAATACTGGGGAACGATTCCCCAGTGTTCATCTATGGGTACCCCAGTTGATATGGGGCTCATAAAGTACTGTATCTGTCAGAAACGTTACTGAGGTGTAATTTAACAGCTTCAATATTGAGCTTATTTAACTTGCACATTTTACCGATTTTTAGCACCGCATGGAGAATTTTAGAAATTTTTTAGCTAAAATATGAAAAAATACGCATATTTTTTCTCTCATCGCCGAAAAAATTATTGATTTTTAGTGGTGCAGAAAAGAACGTGGGGACACAATGGTATGAACTTTGGGATGCCATAATTTACATAAGAGGAGGTCGATGTACCTGCCCCTCTATATTTGGAGACGCCAGGTACAGTAAATTTAGTCTAATTCGCACGTTAAGTTTGAAGTAATAAACGTATTTGGCAAGTCGCTATATCACGGTTTCAAACGACGTTTTGTGCCGAGGTCTTTGGAAATGGCAGATTTAATCGACTTCTTGCCTGATGAGATCCA
The DNA here is from genome assembly GCA_030248225.1 of Trileptium ribeirensis. Lineage (NCBI taxonomy): Eukaryota > Metazoa > Nematoda > Enoplea > Enoplida > Thoracostomopsidae > Trileptium > Trileptium ribeirensis. The sequence continues at coordinate 59,756 of JASANE010026098.1, forward strand.
TTTATATCATGTTCTTTTAAATTAAGAAAACTTAAAGCCGGTCGAATTTCGCACTCAAATTGAAAACACGTTTGATTGGAAGCGTCGTTATAGGAACATCTTTCAATATTTAGCTCCAGCATAACATCAGATATATTGTAGTATAAATTTTGTTATTTTGTTGTAACACACTTACAAATTAAACACTGTTTCCAAAATTAGGACATGCCGCATAATAATAATAAGGTAAAGGTGGTTTTTAGTTGAAGATATAACTCAGCTTAATCGTGTGTACTTTGGAAGAGGTGTCGCTTTATTCGATTTTGTACGATCAATAAAATTTTTATATGTTAAACCTATGGCTAGTAATTTTACGAGTTACTGTCACAAATTTTTTTGGAATCCTGAATAATAAAAAAGCAAATAGTTTGCTAAAAATTAACAGTTCGCGATAAACTAGCAGCTGTCCAAATGCTATTCGCGGACGATTTATTATGAACTTTGGCCAATTGGGGCGGAAAAGAAATGCACGATATGCTGTTGCCGATATACTGAGCCTAGACAAAGGTAAGGTTCGTATATTATTAGCTATATACTAAGCCTAAGGGGGGTTCCCGCTGTCCGAACCACCGCTAAAAGCTCTTCCTATAACATCATGCCCCTAATGGTGACACGGGCTTGTACTTATGTTGGCATATATCTTTGTGACATGGTAAAGTTAAAACATCAACACTAAGGCGTTTCATCAATCGCTTGCACAAAATAATTGCCTCGGCGTGAATGTTTGTACGAAATTTTTCCCTAACGTAATCTGCGTCAGAGTTGAAACACACTGGACAACTCTATACGTCTTGCGAAAATTGGACCTTAGTAAAACGTTTTGGAACAAGTACAGGTGCGAGATTTCACTCTGAGGTATTCGTATCTATTCCGCCAAATATAAAACGTGACCCTCCGGTGTCTCAAAAAATCATCAGAAGTTAAAACACGTTAAATATAATCTTTCTCTTAATGTTTTTATTTTTAGGAGTTTCACTTGAAAATATACACAAGTTCTATAATCGCTGGCAAAATTACAGAAAGAAGCAAAGTTGACGGAAGAAGAATTGTTGATTTTATGCAGTACGGCGTTAAACTAGGCGGAAAACGTGTTACATATTGCTGACTAATGCGGAATGATCCAGTGACGCTGAAAATAAATACGTTGATGATTATCATAATACAATTACTACATTGTTGAGTTGCCTTTCTCGCGGATTACAAGTCTTACCGATGAACTGCGAATTGGTTATTCATAGTAATTCCACACATGCAAACACAAACTGTGTATCTTAACGTTGATATTTTCCTATTATAACTAATAATTTCTTTATGTTAGATTATAACAAATATTTTCCTTATGTTAAGATTAACGCAGTACGTATGATGCTGGCAAGTCATATGTGTCCGGGGGTTATCTAACGAGTGTCGAAATTTTACTGACGCAAGCGGCGGGCGTAAAATACAAGGTATTTTAGCAGTTTTTTATGAAGAAAAATTAGAATTTATAAAAATTTCGGCTCAACCCTCTATATCCATCTACCCCCGCCCCATAAACCGACGGGTTCTAAACACTTTTATTGCCGTTTTTCGAGCAAATTTGGCAAACAAATTTTGATTTTATTGAACATAAAATAGTTTTTTTGGACTGTGTATCGTCTAAAAACTGTTGGGTAACTCGAAATTTTACATAATAAAATATGATGGTCAGAGTCATTTTACGTTTAGTCACGCTTAAAGGTTGCTTTCGGTTTGTGAAAAGCAATACTTAGATGTCATTTTGTGCACAGATTAGTAAATCGAAAAAAAACGCGTGTTCTTAATAATTATTCTAAAAGCTAACTTCGCTACACTGTAGGGAATTTAATTTATTTATAAGTTAAATACTTAAATCATATAAAAGTATAAACTCGATTTATCTCACCGTAATTTTTGGGAATATTTTGTGATAGATACATCATGTATATACTTGGTCCTACAACCTGAAGCCATGATGGTTAGCAGCTACATGTGGAAATGTGCATCAACTTTTTACAGACACGTACGTAGCGAATTGTTTTGACTACTAAACGTTTCGTGATGTGATTTTGGTTCTAACGGAGCCATTCGGAACTTACGCGGTTTCGGTATTCCACCATGCTACTATTTCGCTATATATATAATAAATAATTGCATTTGTATGAAGAATCGTGTTTTGTATATCCGATTTAATAAAGACATTTTGAATCTAATTTCTGTGAATAAAGCATCATTCTACTAAATCTAGGCTGTGCGATTCTTTGCAATAAATTTTATACTGAATAGGTATGCATTTACAAAATAGTCGGTCTTTTACCAATAATTTGCATTGACCTTAACTCGCAAGCATCGATTTCTAATGGCACAACGACATAGAACGTTACCCAATGATTTCTACCAATTTGTGAATCTCCTTGGGTGTACGTATGTATAATACTCCCTCTGTAAAGATATTAGGTTTTGTTGGAAATATATTTTGCATTAAAAAACTATTTTCCGTTTTTATTTCAAATGAAACAATGTAGAACAAATTTTAAGGCATAGGGTTCATTCGTTTCGATGCGTGCCCTGAATAGTGAATTCGAAACAAATTATCAAATATTTTAGGCATTGGTGTTACGCATACGAATTTTTCAAAAATAATCGTAAAATAACTCGGTAAGGTGAATTTAACTATATCTACAATCTAAAAATCATTGAGCCAAACTTGGGGCATTCTGAGCAATTTGGGTCCTCGCTCAAATTAAGTGAGGCCCAAGGTGGTATGAGCCAAATTTGGCACAAAATTTTTGCAGTGGAAAGTGTGCGTTGCTCGCATCATAAAGCTGGTTTCTAGGATCGGTTGGATGAGTTGTGGATTCATGATATTGTAAGGGTGGTTTGGTAGGGTACCCTTAAGGGTTAAATCCATTTTTTCTAAAGCCAAATATTCCTTCCTGAAGTTTCCGCGTGCTGAAGTCGCGCAAAATTATACCAAAAATAGGGTGAGAATTGGCGAAAAATAGGGAAAACCAGGAAAAATTTATCGCTAATTATTGAAATTTTTAGAAAATTTGAGAAAAATCTGAGTTCCTGCAAACTACAAAAATTTACAGGCTTCCGTACCCTGCCAACACCATCTACCTCCACCACCCCACCCCCCAAGCTGACACCCCTTCGACACCTATGATCTCATATATGTGTATAGATGTATGTAGGTATACACTAGATGGAATTGAATCGAGCTAGTTTGTATATGAAACACGCGTAAGTAGAGCCTACTGACCTTGGGATAAAGGATTTGCCATCACAGTGACTTAATTGGTCAAGTGAATCTGATTTCATAAGATCATCGTAAATTCATTACGGGTTCTACTCAGTGCTTCGTAATTTTTAGAAACCGCTTCTATACCATCAATATCATACGCATGATAGTTTTCTATGTATGGTGAGAATAGTTATAGATTAGTTCAGGCAGTGAAATAATGCATCATTTACCTTAAGATGTGTGTGGCAGGCCGGATTTTGTCACAGTTTGCCGCGGCTCTAAAGTCATGCTTGGCTAGCCGCGATTAGCCAGTGTTACATTTTTGTGACCAGATAGATGCTACAAAAATATTAGCTAATAGTAAAGCGTGGCTGATAAATTGTTACAAGCTCTAAAAGAAACGGCTCTAAAAGCCAGAAAAATATATGACGACAATGAAAAATCGCGGAAAAATGGAAATTGGTGATACATATCAATGGTCATGTATATATTCGTAAAACATGCTTCCAGTTACAATAGCATAATTTTCATGTACGAAAGACCGTGTTTTACATAGCTACTAATTTCGTTTATAAAAGGTGTTTAAACAAAAAATAGCGATTTTTACGTATGTATTTTACATGCATTTATGTTCCTAGCTTTAATTACTACTAATCGAGCCTTTTTTGGGCCTAGAGTTAAATATTTTCCCTGCTAAACGGAATGTAATAAATATTTTTCCGTTGGCCGACCCGGCTATCATACCCTGAGACATAATCACTCCCGGCTCGTACAAACTTATTAGCATAGCTTAGCTATTTTGTTTATGAAAGGCCAGGTGTGCTCTGCCTTTTTGTCACGAGCCGGAATTGGCTCTGTCACAGAATCCAGCCATAGGTGCACACATCTTACGGTAAATGATGCATAAAGCTCAGCGGTAAAGCAATCATTCGTAATTTATTTTTGAAGCACTACCATTTATTTTATTTATGAAAGGCCGGGTGTGCTCTGCCTTTTTGTCACGAGCCGGAATTGGCTCTGTCACAGAATCCGGCCATAGGTGCACACATCTTACGGTAAATGATGCTTAACGCTCAGCGGTAAAGCAATCATTCGTAATTTATTTTTGCAGCACTACCATTTATTTTATTTATGAAAGGCCGGGTGTGCTCTGCCTTTTTGTCACGAGCCGGAATTGGCTCTGTCACAGAATCCGGCCATAGGTGCACACATCTTACGGTAAATGATGCTTAACGCTCAGCGGTAAAGCAATCATTCGTAATTTATTTTTGCAGCACTACCATTTCCGAAATGTTCGTTTTATGTGAGTTATATTAGATGATGTTATTTGTGGTGAAGACGTTTTGGAATATTCCATTCATCCCAATAGGACCGAACTATTGCAAAATGTCAAGGAATATAGGTATATTTGGAAACAGTACGAAATGTCCAGTATATAAATTATGGTAAAAACTAAATTTATTGTGTATAGGTGATGGCTAAAATACCGTTAATTTCGATACAATATTTTAAACTGGCATAGCCGGCGCTACCTTAGTATCATCCGCATCATTTGGGGGGGCCCCCGATTTTTGGGGGCCCCCGATTTCTGCAATTTTGTGCTACATATTTTGGCAAAAATGGGTATTGTAAAAATTTTCAAAAAACCAAACGAAATTCTTACCACTTCACCCCTAGGTTCTAAAAAGCAAAACTCCCGCAGCGTACAGCGTTGGAACAGATTTATTTTGTCGCTTGTGTGATAAACTAGTGGGGGCCTCATGAACAGATCGGACTCGGCTGGACCGCTAGTATATGTAATGTTTATTACGTCCGCTTCGCAGTAGCAGGCATGTATTACTAAATGCGTATTTTATTTTAGACAGTATCTACGTTTTAATTGAACACTTAGACAGTACCTATGTTTTAATTGAGTATTTAGACAGTATCTGTGTTTTAATTGAGCACCAAAATCAGTTATGCCCAAGTCATTTAAGCCGCGCACATATATGAGTGGAGCGGCGAAACGGAAATACAGCGAAAAGCGACTGCGGAAGCAAGAGGAGGAGGTTAAGAAGTCGCGGCGGATTGACGAGATGTTCCGGGTACACGGACAGCAAATGGATCCAGGCACTTCAGCGTCAGAGGCTGCAGCCGCGGAGCAACCCATTGCGGAAGGCGGCGAAGCATCAGACAGTGCCGAAGATGTGTCTTATGTGGATTCTGGTGAATCTTCGTCGAATGAATCCGATGACTGTGGTCACATGCTGGAAGTTCATGACGCATCTGCAATCACCGATCCAAAAAAATGGCCGACACAAATACCTGACAATCTTCGTAGTAATATCGTTAAGAAAGGAGCGGTTCAGATAGTTGACCACGATTAAAACTGGCACAGCTTTCTTACGTTGTTTCAACGTTTGTCAATTTGTTCAGCAAATCCGCTGCGAAAGTAGACTACTGCGTCGTTTTAACTGATATATATTTTTTTCAAATCCGACTATTGGAATTAGGACAATTTACTGAAAATAGGTTGGTTCTCGTAGACAACGGTAGAAATAGCTATGTCGTCAGAGTACCTCTTAGCCTGAAATCTATTAAATATACGGCGGAAGCTTTGTTACCATTCGACTTGGTCGGGGAAGGCTGTGGTTTGATCCGGTCGAGATGGTTCAGAAAATATTCATTCCGGCGATTATTTGACAAAATTTTGCGCCCAAAGTTTTCGAAAAAAAATTTTCGTCGATAAATTTATACATTGATACATCATTCCAACCATACTGTTGAACTGAGCTGAACGGTACTACAATTACTACTGTATCTTCAAAATTGTACAATTTTGGACTTGTAGATTCAGGGCAAAAGATGAAAACAACCAGCAGCAAACAAATTCAAAATTAGCTGAATCGGTTCATCAAGAAGTTCTATTTATTTGAAAACAACACATTGCTAACCCAGGAAATGATTTCACAGATTGATACTTCGAGTCAGCTCGTTAATGTAGCTCGAACGATATATAAAAAATTACACACATACCTCTAAAATTTTTTTCGAAAATGATGGGTACTAAAGGGGACCATTGATAAGCGAAAACAGTTTTATCATAAATGTGGTCGAAATGGATATTTTCTAACCAGCTCATCGTGCTGGTCGAATGGTAGGTACTAAAATTATCTTCAAAATTGACAACTTGGTGCTGTGCTATTCTGGAGATACCCATAAAAACCAACAACAAACTATGTTTTCGAAATTGATAATTTTTATTCAAAACGACAGCTTGTAAATATCCTGATTGCAAAGTGATAATAAAATGTTAATAACTTCGATTTTGATAAAAATAGGGACATGACGTAATTTTTTGACAAGGATTTCGAATATACAATTTGTTTTGCACTAGCTTCGGTCATTTTTACGGTTTGATAAGACGTAAGAAACAAACAGTCGTTTTACACTCAAAATGCTTATGCCTAATATTTAGCAATATGCTAATTTTTAAGCATAACTATGCTTAATATCTTGCAGTTCTTAAGCTTTGCGTAATATAAGTAGGAACTTACTAACTATGCTATTTAGCATAATTATGCTAAATGAGAACCTAAATATTTATCATAATTCAAATTTAAAGTTTAAACAGAATTGTGCTTAAAAACCTAAATTTTAAGCATAACATAGCAAATACTAAGTAGAATTTTCAGCCTTGTTTTGCTACTTAAATTATTTAGCATAATTATGCTTAAGCGTTATTAGCATTAATACACAAACCTTAATATTAAGAATAGTTATGCTAGATTTTTATTAGGCGTAACGCTATGCTTAAAATATATTAAGCGTACGCATTTTTTGTGTGGGATACATTCGCTGAAGGGGATTTGAAATTTAATCAAACTTATGACGGTGTACTGTGTATACACCATATCGCTTTTGGGGGTTCATGCTGCATGTGATAAAACGTCAGTATATGTCAGTCCTTGAGTATAAACGTAGGCGCAAGCTGATTCTTATCTAATTCGTAGTTATAGGCTTGAGTTTATGCGTCGTTCACAGAGAAATGTGGGCACTTACTCGACATTGTCAGCGTATACACACTGGTATATAGAAACGTTATATTCGACAGTATGTAACAACCTTCGAGAGCTATACGCGAAGCGGGTTCTGCGCAACAACTTCGGTCGCATAAGTCCTTGTATGTAACAACATTTCTAAAGGTTTAACGTTCTGCTCATTTGTTAATCTCGAGCGTTTTTACTATATGATGAATAATCCTGTATACACTACCAGATGTAGCAAAATATAGCGCTGATTCACTGTAGTTCAATAGCACGGTTGTTGCCTGTTGAATATAGAAAATACATATATTGTACTGATGATACGTTTGTAGCTAGTGCCAATTTTTGCTGGAAGTGGTAAAGCAGTTCCTTGTCAAGCCGGTGTCGTATTATATTTTGTCCCCCTTCATATTTTGTCTCCCATAAGGTATTATATTTTGTTCTCACATATATTTGGTTCCCGATTAAGAAATATTTTTCTCCATTATGTTTTACCTGCCAGGCGTTCAGGGTATATTGTACTAAAATGTAATGCGACACCCCACAATCATCATTACCGGTGTTCATTTCTGTTTCGTCCTTTTTCATATTTTGTCCTCGATAGATAAGTGTTGTTCCACGCATCATTTTGGTATTTATAGTGTTGGCCCATCATTCTCGTTCTATCTTGTAAACAGTATAGTATTAACAAATAATATGGATCCCAACGAATACAGTGATATTACTCTTTATTTGCTACGTAACAAATTTCCAGAGTCATGTCAATCGATGAATCAAAAGAGTAGTTCGACAAAAGTGCAAAATGTTTTCCTCATAAACTATAATTCACGGCAACTCAGGATTGTTTCACTTTAATGCGGCGATTGCTCCCGAGTCTCGAGTAGTTGCTGGAACAATAGGAAAACAAAAGTATCCGACATTAGTCGTGGAGACGTTAGCGGCTACCACTTAAGAATTAACGCAACTGTGGCTAAATTTTCCAAACGTTTCTGGTAGAAGGGATTTCAAAGATGTATCCAGCTACATTAGTGCTTGCGTGGAGTGTCAAAGAGCTAATACCCGACTTAAGCCAGCTCCTTCACGGTTGTATCTAATTCCGGTGTCTGAGAAGCTGTTCCAGCGATAGTCCATGGATCTCATCGGCCCCTCGACTGAAACGACGAGTGGAAACAAATATGAATGTGTGGCACAGAATATCTGGCAGGTAAAATATAATGGAAAAAATATTCATTATCGGGAACTAAATATAATATAATGTGGGGACAAAAATAATACCTTATTAGAGACAAAATATAATATGACACCGTTTCCGCGTCAATTCAATAGGTCGTCCGAAAGGTCTTGCAGTTTATATCATGTTCGCATTTTTGGAACGTTGGTAAAGACCTTATATGTACTAGGACCAGTTCTGGCCCTAAGGGATCCCAGCTGCACCACGGTTTACTCTATTGTGGTGCCCGGACAACCCCGGCTTCCACGACTCCCCGGTGATCTATGCGATGACCTAAGGGAACCGCTTAGCTTAGCAGGCTGCCGGCGGGTTAACCAGGGTGTTCGGCCTGGCCCCTATATTGGCCCACGTATCTAGTGGTACGGAGGTCCCCCGAGGGAGAGTCAACCCCTAAGCCTGCTCACAGGTAATAAGGCTGACTCGCCTTTCCCTCTTAGTCCACTTAATCCCCTAAGCTGGGTTCTCTGATCCTAGGGTTGCCTTGGCGAGTTTCCTGGTTGGTAGTTTCCCTTGTGTCGTTGTCCCGTTCTAATCCCAGGGTGCTACGCGACTGACCCGGTAACCTAGAAGGCGCCCATGTATAACTCCTAAAGGTGGCCTTGATTGGGTGTATTCCTGAGAATTGACTACCACTAACAACTACCTATAATAACTTTGGGGCACTGAGGCGGAGGCCCCAGTCCCATGAATGTTTCACCTATGATTACTAGTGTTACATATTGGGAAGCTGGTTACTACGCAGAGCGACGGTAACGATGGGAGCATTCGCAGCGGAAACGTCCCAGGCGGTTCAAGCAAACGGCGTGGGTTGCAGAGTGGATTTGCCGGCTCGGCCTTGAAAACAGAACGCGCGGGGAGCTTGCGTTAGCGGGTAAACTCGACGGGACGCGGGGGTGGATGACTTGCTCGTTCGCTAGAAGTATAGAATTTCGTTAGGGTCAAACTCCTTGGGGTTATGTTGAAGCTGATTTTTGAATTTCCTGTTGAGGTCAAAGTTCAAATAAAACTCCTAACTGCTGCGGAAAGTTACACACGGTTCAAATGGGTTTACTATTGAATCCTTTTTGTACTGTCAACACGCATTACAATACCGCCCAATCGGGGCGTACAACAACCTATGTACAGAGTTTATAGCATGACAGATTCATGTCGGGTACCGTACAAGATACCCCGATAAGTATATTGTATTTCATTTTGAAAACGGTACCCTCAGACGATAGCCGGTTAATTCCAGTTCACCTTCTATGAGAATGTAGACAACTCCCCTTTTTCAAATACTGCCTGCCCAACGAACCCTCATAAAGTTTGCTCCTTGTATACCGGAACTCCCAACGAAAACCGGGCTGACCGTCCATAACCTTTATGCTTGCACGACAGAGGCTGGAGTGGCCTGCGAGCGACCTGACTAATTAGAAACTCGCTCCCAGAGGGCTCCGGGAGTGGGTGCCGATATGAATTCTCCCCGTAGTTGCACGGTTAGAGAAACCACGTCCCACCCAAGTTTAACACAATTTAGCCCACCGCCAAGTCCAGTCCCTATCTCGTTCTATACTCAGGTGATGAACCTCCTAGAAATTTTGATCAGACCCTGGCCCGCAGTCATTTGCATCGCTTTAATCAGAGACAAAAGGAAACAGCGAACGAATGGGGATTCGATGCTGCTATTCAATTTCAGACAAACCGGGACAACTCGTGTCACCCGGAGATGCAAACGGCTACGTCCTTGATATCACTCCTAGGAAATTTTGCTGAGCTTTTCGAAACAACGCACCATCGCTTGCCTTAGGATAAAAATTTCGCTTACTAAATTTGACCTTAAACTAGAAATAATGCTCAACATTTGTCCTAGAACAAAATTTTGATCACTCTCCGAACCTGCGAAAGAAGAAAGCGTCCGAGGAGCGGGGAACCAGTCGAAACGCGAGTGAGACTAATTTCGAATGATTTTGATGCATTTTGAGAATTTCGGCGGGGCCCGACCTTTGCGGGCGCGCGGAGCATCCTTCCGACGCTCCAGCGTTCGCAAAGGGCGGCCCTTGCGTGGTTGTGAAATCCTAAACCCAGGGGAGGCTCTCTACCGTAGAGGTACGGCGAGCAACCACCCCTGGTACATCTGAACCAATAGAGAAAAAGAAAAGCAAAAACCTACTGCGACGAAAATTTTAACAGAAATGGCGACAACCGCCAAAACGCAAACCCTAAGATTCGACTGGTCCCGATCGAGGAACCGGGCAGTCTCTTTTATACTGTCTCGATCTGATCTGTCGTCTACACGGTTTGGCTTAGCCCCAAAACTTTAAATTTTAAAAGTTTAAACTTCTAGCGGACAGTTATAAAGAACGTATGTAGTACATAATAAACACAAATAAGCTACAGCACAAACAGCTCGGGCCACATAACGATACTTATATCAGCAGTTTGTCGGCGACGTTTATAAAAGCCTGCAGCCTGCAACAACAACAGCGTTCGTCCAATGGTCAATAATAGCGACAGAGGTCCAGTCGTACGAGCATTGGCAGACCACGTAAACAACCCAAACCTCGCGCTGGTCGGCGCGAGGTTTTATTTTTGGTAGAATATAAAAGCGCTCTAGGCGCTGAAAATGAACCAAGATTTTCGTAGATTTTTATTTATTTCTCAGGAACGGAGAAGAGTAGGCGGCCGGGGGTGGGATCGTATCCATGCCCTGGCTGGTCGCCTACTTACGAGACCTTTTAATTTAATGTAAGTCCCCTAGGAAGCCCGTTAGAGGCCGTTTTCCCCGTACAAAATAGAAAAGTTTTGGGTCCCAATTGAGTTATGGGGGTCCCGTGGAGTTCGGTTGGGGCGGGTGGCCCCGGTTTTCAGTGAAATGGTTAGTATGGGGCCCAATTAAGGTACGGGGCTCCAAAAATCGGGGAGTTTTGGTTTGAGATGTGGTGATTTAGGGCCCGAAAGTTTGAGCGTTTAAACGCGGGATCGGGGGTCCATAAGTACTTACCGGTTGGGGTCAGGTTGACCCGAAGAGGTGATTTTGAATCCCTATAGGTCCCCAATGATAACTTAATGTCCCCCTTTTTGTTTGCAATACATAAAAACCCCAAAATTTGAATTTTCTTACACCCCTTGAGAAATGAAGATTTTTTCGTCCTACTAGATCGATTTTGTCGTTCTTCCTCTATTCAAAGTGTCCCTTAGACATACAGGTAACAAAATGGTAACAAAATAACTGTTTCATTTCCCGGCGTGTCAGGATAGGTCTTCCCAGGTCCCAAAACATCGAAAAGAAGACTCAAAAACCGCACCTTTTTGTGGGGTTCTGCACAGTGCCCTGACCCATCCTGACACTTGGTATTACATACAGTATACATTGTACTACTTAACAAATAAGCACACATTATTATTTACGGATGCGCACCGGAAACGACCCTGGGGTACCTACTTTACAAAATCTGTTGAGTCAAATTGTGAATAGAATCGTGAAATCCTTTCCCTTGTCCCCGGCCGATTCGATTACGCATCCGTACCGCATTCCACCGCCGATACTCCACACAAGAATAAACACTATTTTATGTAAACGATGGCGATAAACAATAGCAACCCTGGGACCGATCGGATACCCTAACCCTGAGATTTTGATTCAATTTTGGTGCGTAATCACCCCGCGCACCTCGGGCTGGTGGAGCGTGATAGCACATCAATACAAATACAATATTTATTTTTATTCAACACAATGATAAATGATCCATCAATGAATTTCTATATCACGCTCCACCGGTATCCGATCGCCCTCTATCCACAGAATTTGAGGCCCTTATGGCCTAATTTTGGATATTTGAGATTTCACGTAAAAACTCGGGCTGTTACATCTCTTAAAAATTTTTTGGATTTTATAGACTCCTTACTTATGGTAGTAAGTTAAATTTGTCGATATATGAAAAGAAAGTGAAAATTTTGCGTGATCAAGGGCTGTGTGATGCATTTTTTCGAAAAAATTGGCCCGTTTGGGCGTGAAATTTGTAAAATTTACCCCGTTTGGGCTTAAAATTGCAATGAATTTCGAAAATTTTCCGAAAAATTTCCCAAAAATTTGTTAAAATTTGCTAAAACGAGGGTGGAAGGACGATCAATTTGTTTGGTTATCACCAAAAACGCGTCCCTTCCCCTTCTCCCTTTATTTTCGGTAATTTTGGAAGTTTTCTTTTATGGCCTATAATATTTTATGATAGTTGTAAAGTTTCTGTATCCTTGAAAGTATTTCCGAAAAGCGTAATTTTTATCTGTGATAGCAATGTGCCACCTTCGCCACACATAACAGAACAATTGATATATATACACCGTTGCACTTTCGTTATGATATTCAGCACGTACCTCCAAAGCTTTGGGGTTGGGCTTGAAAATAGATTCCTTATTTGTTTTCGGGTAACTCCCAGGAAATGGTCCGGCCGCCGGGGTGCCTATTCCCAGAAGTTCCCATCATTTGAAATTTCGGTAGTCTTGCTAGATAGTTCATAATTAGGTTTCGCTCTGTTTACCCTAATTTTGGAAACAGATGTTATCATGATCAGGTTACTTAGGTGCCGCCTATACTATTCGTGATAATTAGTTTGACTATTTTAGTTTGTACTAAAGTTATACTTTATTCGCTCTAATTTAAGTACCAAGCTGTCTTATTATTAGGTTATTCAGAAGTGGCTTTGGTCCGTTCGCGATGCACAGTTTGGTGACTTGCGTTTGTGCACTACTTTGTTCGCTCTACGCTGTCCTACCGGTTATTTGCTATACCGTGTTTATGTTCGTCGTAGCTCGTTATTTCTCGCTTTTCTTGTTTCAGCCATCCTTATCCACTAGCTACGTTTTTTGAATGCTCGCACGCTTACTCTTACTTTTCTAATGGTCCACACTCTATGCCACTTATTGCACTAGCCTACCGCGTTAAGCGTCCAAGTTCGGCATCGCGCACTAACTGGCCGACCCACTCCCGCAAGTTACGTAAGCAGTACCTGGAGACCATTGGCTCCTCGAACTGTGGGCGCTCCTGCCATTCCATGTGCGGCTCGTCTCGTTCCCAGGCGTCAGCAGCGTTAAAAGCGACTGGCCAGTTCGGGAAATAGACATTATGGAATGCGTCATGCTGTTGCCGATGGTTAGCGACAATCCGTTTAAACTCGGCCGTCCAAGACATTGCGTTCTGGTTAGTCGCGGCCCATCGGGGTATCGGCGGTGCGACGACAATGGGTGCACGTGTTGGTACCCGCCGCGATAGCATCCCTAGATGGCGTTTGATCTTCTTGAAGGCTGCATTAGGGTTGGTCGCATGGAGCTGCTCCGGTTGCGCCTTCCGATAAATGTATTGGTAGCCTCCAAGTAAGATGACGCATTTAGTCAGTGGTGTCAAGACAGCGCTGGCGAGTTGGATCATACGGATCAGCGTGGTGCCAGGCCACGCGCAGACTAGCCACTTATTGTCGTTGGCTATCTCTAGTAACGGCAGCGGAAGCACGTCGCCCATAATGATGACGTGTGGCCAGCAAGCGTAGCCAGAAGTGAGGTACTCACGCACCTCCTCCAAGAGCCGTCCCATGACATTGTGGCAATGCCTGGGTTGTTCACCCTGCCGCAGCTGTTGGATCGTACGTCCGACACCCCAGAAGGTATCGGTGGTTACCCCCAGGAGCGGTGGGCTACCAGTCAGGTGTAGGATCCGAGCGTAGCTAGGGATGGTAAATTTGCGGAGCAGGATTGGGCGCATTATGTGCTCCAGCAAGGGTTTGAGCCGAGCGCTTGTAATGTTATCAACTAGTTCGTCCTTTAGCGCCCGGGCCCTCGCCTTTATTTGATGCGGCGTCCCAATCATGTCCATTAGTTCTTTGGCCGCTTCCATCAGGCCGAGCACGAGGAGCACCCTCACCTGATAGTGTTGTTCGACGGTCGGGGCCGTCGTACCGTCGTGATGAAAGGGTGTCGCTGCCTCGTGCATGTTGGACAGCTCCGGCCATTCGGTGCCGTGCGACAAGAATGGAACGTACGGTTTCGTTAGGTCAACGTAGTACGTTGGAATGACAGGCAGGCGGTACGTGGTTGCTTCGGGCGGAGCATACGGTCCGGTTGCTGATACTCGTCGGGCTGGACCGCCTTCGGATCGCCTGATGTCGCTGCCATTGCGTTGCCGAACACTATGGTCCACCTGACTGTCGCTGCGTCGCCGAACGCTGCAGTCGTCCTTGTTGTTGTTTTCGCGTTGCCGAACGCTGTTGTTGTATTTGTTGTCCTCACCGCGTTGCCGGACACTGTTGTCCATCTGCAATAATATACTCTTTATAGGTTTCGTCCCTTTTCGCAATAGTCGGTTTGCGCTTCGCATACTTAGTGCAAAAAGATATAATAGCTGCGTGATTTCTACCTCTGCTCCTGATTTTCTCGCCCGCGCCCGCAGACGGAATTCTCTATGCCATAAGAGGCTGCGTTTTCTACTGCTTTAGGGTGCTTCAGGATTTCTCACCAGTCACCTGGTTTCTTTTGGCTGGAGGTACCTACGTGCAAACAAATTTCCCTCTAAATCCTATTCTTCTTCTTCGTGGTCGCCTCTGCGTTGTTCACCGAGGCGAAAGAGTCCGGTACAGCGGACGTAATGGCCCACCCAATTGACCAGATCCGTATGGTATGCGGGCGCCACCACTGGCTCGGTCCATCGCTGGCGATCCTCACCCCGGTTGAACGGTCCGACCGTATCCCAGGCTTCGGGTGCCGTTAATGGTACCGACCATGCGGGCATGATGACGTTCCGCAGGGCCCGGTGTTGTTCGGTGAGGCTCAGTTTCCGCATGCGCAGCTCCGTCGCCCATGCTTCGCTGGTGTAATTGACCGCGTTCCATTGTGGTGGTGGCGGAGCGACGTAAATGGCCGCGTTTTCGCGGAGGCGCCGTTCGAGCACCTCCAGTTTTTGCTTAATGCGCTTGGTGAACGCACTGGGCGAATAGACCTTACGGTCGGCCTGCCACAGTTTGCCATAACCGCCTAGGACAATTACGCAGTCCGTCTGCGGCGTGACGAAGGCATTGGCCCATTGGATTAGGTCGGCCATCTCCATACGCGGCCAAGCGAACACCAGCCAGTTATGCTGGTCGGCGACATTGAGCAATGGTAGCGCCTGTTCGTCGCCCACGATGGTGACTTGGGGCCATCGAACGAGTCCATCTCGATGGTATGCTCGGATCTCCTCGAGCAGACGACCCGTTACGTTTTGGAACGTCCGGTCGCAGCAACGTTGGATGTGGGTTGTGCCGGTTCCCCAAAAGTCATCGAACGCCGCGCTGAGCAAAAGTCGGTCGCCGGTGGCTTCCAACTCCTCCGCACATTCGATCATGCCGAAATTTGCCAGTAGAATCGGCCGCATGATGTGCGGGTAATAGGCTTGGAGCATATGACGCCTTTTGAGCGGCAGCCGACGAAGTAAGGCAATGCTGCGGAGTTGCAGCTCCGTTGGGCTGATGTCCGCTTTAGCCAGTTCTTTTCCGGCGTTATCAAAGCCCAGCAGCTCCAGGATGCTGAGGTGAAAATTTTCGGACGCGCTGGACAGGCGCCGTCCGTTGTGCTCGAACGTGTCGATTGTAGTAGTTTCGTTGGCGAGCAAGGGCCGACAGGTGCCTTTAGAGGCAAAGATTTGTACGAGCGGCCCTCGTTGAATGCGGTAGATGGGCACCGCCGGGTAAACGCCGCCGCCACAAACCATCGGTACGTGCGGCACGCCTTTTGGTATCAGCGGCCTTCGGACGTCGTTGGTGCTGTAGCTCCGTCGCATCTATAATGTGTATATCGAAATAAGCCTGAGTGTAAAGATAGTCTTATTTACCGATGAATGTATTCCTGATCCCCTCTTTTACCCCCCTTTTGGTTGGCCTGTTGTG
>JASANE010026100.1:0-11474 GCA_030248225.1 Trileptium ribeirensis
TAATGCATCTACTTCTTCAGTTACATTATTGCTAATGACCAAGATTTAACTTTAAAAGCCAATTAAAACTATGTGGACGGATGTAATCTACATTGAGATAGTATCACTCTCGATATGCTAAACCAGCCTAAAAGCTATAGTCCATATATTACCCTCAACCCAAAATACTAAATCCACAAAAAAACCGAATGTACCTAATTATGCAGCGTTCACTGTATAATGGCTCACTCATTTTGGAATTTACGTGCCCTATACAGTGTCAAAGACAACCTACCAACAAGAGTTATTAGGCGCTCCTGTTTTGATTAATTTTTTAAACGCAATTAGCCAGGAGCCAGTCATTTTCAAGGACGCCGCGTTCTTCTTCTATAGTCATGGCCAAAAACAAAGTGCAATCGAAACGATCGAAATAGCAGTCGATTAAAAACTCGCTTTAATCGAAAATAATTCGATATTAAATAAATTTGAAAATTGGATTGCGCTAAAATTTAAATCGAACGAAAGTTCGTTTAATCGAAATCAATCAAAAATTTGCAAAGACGCCGCGTCTTCTTTGTACAGTCATGGCCAAAAACAAAGTGCAATGGAAACGATCCGAAAATGGAGTCATCAAAATTTCTGCTTAATCGAAAAATAATCGATATTAAATAAATTTGAAAATTGGATTGCGCTAAAATTTAAAATGGACGAAATTTCGTTTAACCGAATCAATCTAAATTTCAAAGACGCCGCGTCTTCTTTGTACAGTCATGGCCAAAAACAAAGTGCAATCGAAACGATGGAAATAGCAGTCTATCAAAATTTCGCTTTAATCGAAAATAATCGATATTAAATAGATATTTTCTCAAAAATTGGATTGCGCTAAAATTTAAATCGAAACGAAATTTCGTTTAATCAAATTCTCAATCGAAATTTCAAAGACGCCGCGTCTTCTTTGTACAGTCATGGCCAAAAACAAAGTGCAATGGAAACGATATGTAATAGCAGTCTATCAAAATTTCGCTTTAATCGAAAATAATCGATATTAAATAAATTTGAAAATTGGATTGCGCTAAGATTTAAACGAACGAAATTTCGTTTAATCGAAATCAATCGAAATTTCAAGGACGCCGCGTCTTCTTCGCTGTACATAGCCAAAAACAAAGTGCAATCGAAACGATCGAAATAGCAGTCGATCAAAATTTCGCTTTAATCCGAAAATAATCGATATTAAATAAATTTGAAAATTGGATTGCGCTAAAATTTAAATCGAACGAAAATTTCGTTTAACCGAAATCAATCTAAATTTCAAAGACGCCGCGTCTTCTTTGTACAGTCATGGCCAAAAACAAAGTGCAATCGAAACGATCGAAATAGCAGTCTATCAAAATTTCGCTTTAATCGAAAATAATCGATATTAAATAAATTTGAAAATTGGATTGCGCTAAAATTTAAATCGAACGAAATTTCGTTTAATCGAAATCAATCGAAATTTCAAAGACGCCGCGTCTTCTTTGTACAGTCATGGCCAAAAACAAAGTGCAATCGAAACGATCGAAATAGCAGTCTATCAAAATTTCGCTTTAATCGAAAATAATCGATATTAAATAAATTTGAAAATTGGATTGCGCTAAAATTTAAATCGAACGAAATTTCGTTTAATCGAAATCAATCGAAATTTCAAGGACGCCGCGTCTTCTTTGTACATAGCCAAAAACAAAGTGCAATCGAAACGATCGAAATAGCAGTCGATCAAAATTTCGCTTTAATCGAAAATAATCGATATTAAATAAATTTGAAAATTGGATTGCGCTAAAATTTAAATCGAACGAAATTTCGTTTAACCGAAATCAATCTAAATTTCAATCGATTATTTTGCGCTTCTGGCCGTGGTTTTGTTGACGGTATACGGCATAACGTCTTGTGCCTATTTTCTAGATACAAAATATAGTAATTTTAAATAACTAAACAACGCAAGGATTGAATACTCCGCATTATCTACGGAACGGAAAAATAGTATCTGTGGGTGTGCCCGACAAAGTAAACAAAAATATAGTACCTAAGGATGAGTTGTAACACACCTGGAATATATTTACGATATGGTTTAAACCCCTTATGTCTATTCGGTAGGGTTGCAAATACAAACATTATGGACGATACAGCACTGAAACTGTTCTTTTTAAGGTATACCAATATATGACGTTACGACCTCAGCCTCAGTTGGGCGCAGACTGAACATACATTTTTAGATATTTTTCAGTGTACTTGTAAATTTTGCAA
Organism: Trileptium ribeirensis; assembly: GCA_030248225.1. Lineage (NCBI taxonomy): Eukaryota > Metazoa > Nematoda > Enoplea > Enoplida > Thoracostomopsidae > Trileptium > Trileptium ribeirensis. Next base: position 2,260 of record JASANE010026100.1, read on the forward strand.
TATAAATTTGGAGGCCGAGTACATTTTTATCCAAAAAAAAAGCCAGAGCACAAATGTTTATGCTAAATATTTAGCGGTTACGCTATTTTTCTCGCATATTACTCTAAACATTTTGGCAATACTAAGTTTTGCTAAATATTAAGAAGAAACTGTTGCTACTTTTTAGCATAACTACGCCAATTTTTCAGCATACTTTGCTAAATGAAGACCTAATACTAATTAAGCGTAATTAAGCTAAAAAGCTTTAACAGAATAGCTTTATTTCGTTACATTTTGCTACGATTAATGCGCGAGCAAACTTAAGGTGACCCCACCAACCCAAATTTTTGAGCATGAAAATTTGCCCATTTGATTGTGACGTGACTTTTGCATTAACTTTCCTTGTGAACACTGAATAATCCTAATTTAAATGCTAATGCATTAGGGAACAGATTGAAATCACCGAAATTCTGTTAAAACACACGGTCTAATTTCCGGCACTTGAATTTAAGATTTTGGGTCATTTCACGAAACCATGTCATTTTAGTCGGGGGGGGGCTACATCGGCACTTTTTGGCCCATACCACCAGTCTTTTGTAAGGAAATTTAATGTCGCTGTGAGATGTAGTAATAGCATAATCCGACGATCATAACGAGGTATGGTGGACCTCTGTACCCCAAACATAGCAGGAGCCAGAGGCCCTCAACCCGGGTTGGCCAAATGAAGCCAAAAACACATGTCCCAATATAAACGTTCGCCGTATCGCTAGCACGTGATACATATGTGTGTTTTTCATTTCACTGTGATCCATTGGTATTTGCTAATTTTTCCGGAAAAACTTGGGAGTAAGCATCGACACTGAAGCTGACGTCAAGCTTCCGAAAATTGTTTTCGTGACATGTAGCCCCCCCGACCAAGGTCAAATCTGGCAGCTTTCAGACGCTGGTAAATAACGTCAAAGTGCACTAGCGCCAAAAATGCGCTATAACGGTAACCGTAATCAGTATAGGTGTTATTGAAAAAAAGAATATCAGCGTCTGTCTATGTGTTATTTGATTATGAGGCCGAAGGTCATAAAATGTCAAAAATGGGGTATGCAAAATGTAGCCCTCCCCCCGACCTGACCAAACTTAAATTTAAAAAAGCCAAATTTAGCATACAGTCTTACAATAGGCCGGATATAAACAAAGTAAAGCCCCACTAGAATCGACCCATCTATTAAAAATATTTAATGAAAATGTAGCCCCCCCCACGACCGCATGTATAATAAAAGTAATCGAAGGTCGCAAGAATCATATTAGTATATAAGTTCATCATCATTGCACTATAATATGGGGCCGTGCTGTTAACGGGGCAGCTAGGGAACCCTTCTGCGTGCCCGCACATCTATTACACGCATTGTCCTTGGTATCATCGCTTAAATGTAAGCTAGTCATAGATCAATTGTATTTGTTTTACACCAGCTTACATCTAGAATGTATAAAAGTAGCTAAAGTTTGGCGCGTTGCATGTTGCAGGAAGCTGAACCCCCCCACGACTCAACATATCGGGGTGCCATTTTATACAAGGCCTAAGGATCTGCCTGAAATTTTTTCTCAGACGTCCCCCGCTCATGGTTGGTTTGTGAGCATAAAATGGTATCTGTAGGTGCTGTCTCTGTTCCGCTAGAATCACTTCTGCGACAGGCTTGTTCTAAATTGGTCTATTTTTAACCCCAAGAATGCCTAGCAGCATCAATTGTAGGTAGCAAGTGCTCCCAATGGCTTGACGAGGACCATTTTGGTCCGACTTGCGTAAAAACAGACCATGGTTCGCGTGTCACTCCGTCAACCTACAGAATAATGACTTATTTCGGATTAAAATTTGACCCCAGGGGGGGCCTTTCCAACCCCTGTAGCAGGTTTCGGGTAGCTCATTTTGCATAGAGACATCGATATTCGAAAAATTCAAGGTTTTTTACATCGGGAGGGGTCTAGACACTGTACATTCGAAATCGTTTCATTTTGGCTTCAAAAAGTGGTGTTTCAAAAGTACATGGTTTCGTGAAATGACCCTTTTGCCAGTTTTCGGCTAGCGAAAAACGGGATGAAATTAGGCGTTGTTTTCAGTAACATGGGTTTGCGGTTCGATATCGGTAATGACAAAATAAAATGGTTGGCGGGATCACCTTAAGTCTACTCACGCATAAAATAGCATTAAAATACTTAAATGCTTGTTATCATTATTAAAGCTTGCTATTAAGTAATTTTGCTAAGTTACTTTACATGTAGCAAAATAAATTGTAAATATATAAAATCCATAAATGTAGTTCATGGTTTACAGGTTTACAGTTATAACGCAGGCAAACGCTTAGCACAACCAAACTCATTGACGACTTACACTATTCAAAACCAAATCGAAAAAAATTTTGCGTCGTGTTTTATGGCCTATAGCACATTCGAATGCTTGGCACAGTCAAACCCACTGACCACTTACACTATTCGAAAACCAAGGGAACCACATAGAAAATTTTGGTTCGTGGTTTACGGTTATAGCGCATTCGAACGCTTAGCACAGTCAAACCCACTGACCACTTACACTATTCGAAAACCAAGGGAACCAACCGGACAAAAAAGTTAAAAGAAACAAAATAAAATCATTTTGAACAAAAATTAATACAATGTATGCCACACAGATTATGATAATATACATAAAGCACTCGCCTGATATTAGCAATGCTGTTTCGGTGACGCTCAATAATTGAGTTCAAAATGTTTCGTTATAATTTGGTCCACGGCCGTTCGGAATGATTTCTTTGAAGATAGACAAATTTCATTCAACACTCGACGTCCATATCTGACGAGTAGAATAGTCGATCGAAATCGATTTTAAATTAATCTCCGTGCACTACGCTTACAAACGAAATTTTGATTTTTTTCAAATGAAGCAATCACATCTTAATCAAGTCACTAGTATCTTTGGACGGAAGATTGGTCGCTGTGGAATGAGATACACCACAGTAGCAGTGGCTATTCTCAGTTCCTTCTCCTTCGGAAACGCTAATGGTATTGGCACAATCTGGAACCAATATCGCGTTAGTTTCACTATTTTGTGTGTTCGGCAATGAATCCGCCGATATTAAACTATCGCCTTTGAGACAAACGTCATTACTGTCGGAAACATTGTACTTCGGAAATGGTTCGTCATTTTCGAAACCAGGCGTAGGTTGTGACGACGACGAAGGCTTCGGTTCCACAGGAGTCCCAGGCTCGGTTAAACGAGGCGGCCGTAGGAATGGATGCGCCAATAGCGTCGCGAAAATATCGTGAAGTAAAGTCGTATTAGGACCGACTTCGTATACGCGCCATGTAGCTTGTTCGAGCGAACCCAGAATAGTAAATACGTCCTACAGAAAAGAAGCAAACTATAAGAATGCACAAAAATAACGCCCCAATAAACACTGTAGCCTTAGCAGATACATACAAATTTTTAGTCTAACACAGGATAAGTTTTACCAGTACCTTCGCAGATATCTTCTGATGACTCCCTATTTCAGGACACGGGGCGCCGGATTTTGCCAGGGGCGTCACTGCCCCCTCTTGAACTAGGGTCTAACTTAAATATTTTTCAGTGAATAGAGCTAAAATCGTTAATAATAGCTCCAGAAATGGTACAAAAACGAATTTATTGAGGTTAAAATAATATTTTAACCCATTTTCCTGAAAATATTAGTGCACATCTTAACTTCGGACAGGGGGTTTTGTAAAAAAATTTTGAAATTTTTTGTAGCATCTGGGGTATATTTTTACCGGAGGTAGCCACGAATTTTTCCAGAGGTTTTTTCGAGGAGGGTGCCTAAATTTTGCCACGGAAGCTCAACCGAGGGCACCCGTTTTTTCCCAAGGGGCACCGAAAAATGTCGCCTCCCCCACTTTGAATATATAAGCCTATACATAATTATCTTACGCAGTATTTGCAAACCTTTTGTGACGGAGCTCAAAGATTCTTTTCATTTTTATACAATTTAAACACAATACACAATTCAGTCAGGAATTTTTTTACACAAATACATTAGCAAATCGAATTTTCTTGAGTAGACGTAGACTAAGTTGCACTTAACGGCACAAAATATGGTGTACTTAAAAAGTACTACCAGTGGCAAATTTCTTGATAGTACATTATTACTAAGTGTACAACACTGTCAGGTATTTACATTCTATTCAGAAGCGCCGAAACAACATCGTTCGAATATTTAACGATTGACCGATTTTTGCCAGTTTGAAACTAACTTTTCACGCGAGTGCATTATTACTAAGTGCAACACACTGTCGGGTACTTACGTTAACACAGTTATTGTCGGAATCCGGGTACTGATGGACGTAGACAGTGTCGACAAACATCCGTTGACATCGTCTCAATCGCTTCAATGTCTAAAAAACAAAAATAATGACAACAAATTATAATAATTCTTAGAATATTCGCTTAGAATACAATCATCTTCTGTTAAAAAAATTGGCTGCTAGACATAAAGCATTTTCTACAATAACAATCAGCCGGGTTCTAATTATATCACCAACAACAGTTATTAGAGTTCAGAGATAATTATTTTATGTAAAATATTGTCTAGGCTTCTCCAAGCCGAGTATAAAGTCTCAGGCATTTTGCCGTTCATGCTCCCTGATAAAATTGTGAAGCTACGCCATGGATTCAATGACCTCGTATACTAAATTGTTTCCCATGGTAAAATACCATAACATAACACAAAACATTGACAAATTTTTAATTAAAATACTATGTTGAACTTAAAAGTTCGCTTAGAATAATTTAGACTGCTAGATTAAAGCTTGCCTTTAACTTTGATACAGCAGTATTCCGGGAAATGTCCGGCTGAACCGCGGGGTGCTCCTCTTTCGTACTTCTTGGTAAAATACGGTGCCTACGTAGTTGCAAACCTGTGACCTCCAGTTCACGCCACCCTCGAAAATTTTTCCGCAAATGGGAACGCAAGTATTATTGAAGGTTTTAGTAATTGTGGTTAGGTCTCATATAATAATTTGTCTATTCGTCTCAATCCATTCACATAACAAGCTGCTAAGAGCGAAAATTTATTTAAGGTACACCAAAAATAAAACAGACAATATGTTTCTAAATTCCAAGACGTACAGTAAAAAATGACAAAATATGATTATTTTCTAGAAACTTCTCGAAAGTGGTTAGCAGTAAACCCGGCGTGTATGCGAATATAAATTAAAAATCCAAAAATACAACACTTCAAACAGTTATATTACGCATGCTCTGAATAATATGGCCTCTCCAAGGTCTCTGTTGTAACGTTACGCTGACTCTGTTAAAGCGTGTAATCCACTTTAGTCACGTACACCACGGTTGATTTTGTCAACATCACGAGCTGAAAATAGTGCAAAATTAAGGTATCGAAATAATATTGCCAATGGCATTCGTAGTTTGGCAAACGCGATCAAAGCCTCATTTATGTACAAACACAATTTGCCCACTAGACCATGTTGCCCCGACCGTTGTTTTAGGCGATTTCCGTTGACCTTGTTTTACTTACCGGATGCTCGAGATCCAGCTTCGGTGAGTTCTTCGACCGACAATACACAATAATCAACCGAACCGTATAATCACCGTTGTTGACAGAGTCATTTTCAGGAATCTCAACATGATGCCTGAAAAAAATAGTAACATGTAAAGAGTACAGCGTGTCACTACGAAAGATAATATACATTTCTAGAGTTAGCAAAGCAAAAGATGGCGTACAGACGACTTGAGGAAAGTTCTCAAAACGGTGTAGCAACACTTGTGTTCGGTGAATTATCAACGTCAAAGTTGTTATCATATCAGTACTTTTCTGTGTTTCAAGAAAAATGGAAGCATAATAGGTTGGCGGTTAAGCGTACAGCTTACCAAGAAATAATAATTGATTACATTTTAATAAACGATGTCAACTAATAACGATGCAAAGGCCGCACACCGAAAAATTCTTACATTATTGTCTTACCATGAGGTTAACTTCTTAGAATGTAAACTGCGCTGGCTGTAAACTTGCCATAACAATATTGCGTAAAAACGTAAAAAAAATTGAACCCTTGCATTTCGTTGAACGAGTAAAATTACGACTATAAAAATTCAACCGTTAAGGAAAATCTCAACTTGAAGGTAAATTTATCTTAAAATATTGCCTAAAATGTTTACATTTCAAAATAAACCACAGAGAGAGAGAGTTTTGTGGAATACTATGACGCTCGCTCGTGGCCACCTGGCACTTGCCTTAGTTCAACGATGTTCACTTTTTCGACGTATACCACTCAAACTCTTTGGAAAACCACAAAAAACTACGGCTGGTGCGTAGACAATCAGTTACGCGTCAAACGAGAAAGCCTACCAGAAGTTATGAACCTACTAATAGATTTTAAATGAGTGTAACAAGCAGTCAAAAAGAATTAGAATTAGTATAATTCAAGTCTAGATCATGAAAATCTAGGTGTAGAAACTAACTGTGAGTAACACCATATCACTCCTCGATTAAACAGCAGTTAACAGTTAAGCAATAAACGTCTGAGCTGTTACGTACAAAATAAATATAGGAAAAGGCTTCGCACTACAGTCCTTCAATTCTGTTCCCATCAAACTTCATCATTCCCATTAATTTTAGCGTAGTTCGTCTGTTAGCTTTCGCTGTTGCACTAAAATGCACATATTTCCTTGTGACAACTGTCAGTGCAGTGCTTTTTAAGCACTAACTTTAAGGAAAAACCCAACTTTTAGATTTATTGCTTTGCCAAGGCCATGGGCTAAAGTGAACTCTGTCATATACGGTGCCGCTGAAACCACACGGACATTGCGCAAATCAATCCATTTTCTGTGTGGACATCCTTGATGACGCCACAAGCAATGTATCCGGTTGAGATTGTGGATTGTTGTTGAAGCACGATTAAAATAATCGCTCTGCTCAACAGTAGTGGGATAGCTAATTGAAGGCAACATCAAACAAGAGCGACTTTAGCTGTCGCCGAAATTTTGTCATTGTCAGATCTCTCGACCTAAGAGACACAGGAAGAGTGTTCCCAATCACTGGTGCGAAACATTCAAAGCTGTAGTCGATACGTGATGGAACCTGCAGTTGCTGTCTGGAAAATAATCGTTCGCTGTCACACAGACAAAGCTTATCAGTTAAGTAGGAAGGCCCGTTGCCACAAAGGCATTTAAAAACAAGCAATCTTAAATGTTATCCGTTGCTGTACATTAAACCAATTTAGACTACGTTAAATAGGCGTTATGTGATCATAGCGTCGCGTTAGCGCTACTAACCTAGCAGCGCCATTTAGAACTCGAGTGAGGTACTTGGTTACTGTTTCGGGGAGTTGACAGAAAAGTGAGTTGCAATAATCAACACGTGATATAACAAATGCACGGATCATTATCTCCGCCGGGGCTCTGTCAAGTCTTGGTCTAATCCGCCGCATCATCGTCATGGAGATCATCAATCGACCTCAAGACCAATGGCTAAAAATCTCACAGATTCCACCAAAAAAGCCAACGCAAGGTCAGCTATAGCAAGAAATCAAGTATATTTACTTCAAACTGGCTCACTGCCATCGGTGAAATGCCACTAAACCATCCGGTGACTTCAACTCAACCAAAGACACACTAACGCTTCCATTGCATCAATCAATCAATCCACACAATACCCGTTTTACGCTGCCGTATCGTTTCAGTATCATAAGTAATTATATATTTAGCGTAACTTTTCACAGTTTTAAGATTAAAATGTAACAAATCAATCATAACTCAAAATAGCTTCGCTTATAGTTTTCAGAATATATTATAGCAATCATAAAGCAATCATTCAAAGGCAGCACGTACTTAGTGAAAAACTTACACTAATTCGTCGAAAATTTTATTCAAATCACACGGCATACTGCTTTCACCGAAACCAGTCACGTCCAGCTCGCGTAAAGCACCAATAAATACCGACGGGCCAGGCGTCAATTCCAAAAGCTAAAACCAAACAAATTCAATCAAAGGAACTGTCCAAAGATAAAATGTATGTAATTTAAAAAGGCGCGGTTAGCGTTCATCTAGCTATCAATAAAGCATATGTGCTTATAGCGGAAGACAATAGCAAGACTACTATGTAAAAATATATAATATTTGAATTGCTCTACAAAATGAGACTAATATTATCCATATAACTATAGAGGTTACGGAGATATTCCCATTTTCGTGTTTTGGGGTCTCATGGGAACATTTGAAACCCCACATCTTAAAAAAACCACTGTAGCAGAGAATTGTGTAGATTTTTATCGAGGCTTATTACTTGCTCTGCAAAATAAGCCCAATGTGAAACAGATATCTAAATGAATTGTCGAGTCACAATAAATAACGTGATTTTTCGGGCCCAATACTACTGCTTACATTTTAATTGTTCATGACATAATCCTTCGTAAAATAAACTGCGGCTGCAGAAATACGCATTTTCAATACTTAAATAACTAGTATCGCGCAGGCAAGTAGACACAGAGCGACCATGGCCACTAAGAAATACTCCAACGATTGAAATACTAGTTGGTAGTGGAACTACATTTGTGAGCGGAGCTTGGGCTGTGGCATTACGAATGTACTCAATTTTATGTTCTTGTAACTACATTGCATAGGGCATAGGGCTTTATCATTGGTAAAAATATTATATTTGAATTCTTCGACCCAAAAAATCCTATAATGGTTTGACCGAAACGATTCTATTTCAATAAATAACACAGATATTGCAAAATTCTCTATTTTAGCTGCATAAAATTAACTAATTAGCTAATTACTAATTAACCACTCAAAATTTTTTAATCCCAAATATCAGGTGCACACTCTGACATGATAGGCTTTCAAACAAAAAAAGTTTTTGAAAATCCGTTCAGTGGTTCTTGAGATCCGTCGGACCGAACGAACGAACGAACGGACGGACATCGTCCTTTTTACTCCCAGACAGAAAATAAAAACGCTTCACTCGGCTTCGCCGAGCTCCGCTCAATTATCTTTACAGGTGTTTGTGTGCTATTTAAAATGTGTTGTGTGAAAATGGCCCAACGCTACAGACAAACACACAGCCATGTAATGAAATGATACAACAATAGGTCTCGCACTGTAATACCACCGTATTCCGCGTGCTTGAAAACCTATATAAGAATGCTTTAACAGTCGCACCCTTAAAAGAGCAGTACGTAACTGAACGAAGTAATAACTA
>JASANE010026101.1:0-16875 GCA_030248225.1 Trileptium ribeirensis
ATGTGACTGTGGGCACAAAGCGAAACAAAAATGTCAATATCCCATACTACACCATTAAACCATAGTAAACTTTTGGAAAATTTAGCTTGGTGAAACTATCTTGAGACTGTTGTTACTGGCTTTGTTTCTGTACGATGTAATTGTAGCTATACAATCTTTTTTGATCGTTGCATATATCAGTGAAAATGCAAAACACTCATTTTTAATAATCCAATATTTGTTTATCGATGGTTTAAAGAATTAAAACAATAATTAAACTTTGTATAAGTCACACAGAATATCATTTATGCAAAAAGATCCTGATGGCGAATCATCACGCTAATTGAATTTTAATCGTTCCCAAACTGTTTTCTGGTCTCTTGTGTGGCCGATATACATTCCAATCTTGGGAAGTTAGGAATACATTTGCTCAAGTTCCGACTACATTGCCAATAGCATTTTAACATTACAACTACCAGAGAAGCAAATTTTTCTCTTTTTAAATTAGTTTTTAAATTAGTTTTTTTAAATTAGTTAATTAATAATTTTAAATTAATAAATTTAAATTTTTCTTAATTTAAATTAGTTAAAAACGTTAGTGTTCTAGTCTTTTTTACTGCCGATGTATTTTCAAAACTATGCTATAGTGAATAAATAGTGATTAAGGTTTGTTTCGACGTTTGCGACTGCAGTGCAGTGGCGCAGCTGGCGAGGTGGGCCTGGGGGTGATGCCTCCAATCTAACAAATCTCCAATGTCCGTCGATTGATAAAACCGGTTGAGCTTTCAGGGTATGGGAATAAATATAGATGAGTTGGGCCCTACCCTCGAAGTTACCCCCTATCCCGTTATGGACACGTATGTTGCGGATGATTGGAAAGCTTTTGAGGTATGAAAGAATAGAACCTTTAGTAAAAAAATCCTGGTTACGCTCCTCTTCCTGGTAGGCAACATTCACATTAAAATGTGTACGGCTAACTGACAGTCTGGGTGGTAACGTATGTACGTTAGTTTCGCACGACTCATTCTAAACTTATTTACATCCAGATGTGGGTATTTACTAACGTTACATACGACATACAGTATGTAAGTATATAATTTATAAATGAATAAGGGAGTATAACTGATACTACCATCTAAAATTTACTATAATATGTCATGCATATATGTGCACCGTGGCTTACATTATCAGCGTGGTCAGGTTTTCTTGCACATTTTTAATGCGACAGTTCACACATTTGTAATGTATGAAAACCAAAAACAATTTAGTATATAATTTGATGCAGCGATTTTTTCTTTTATCTGAGATTTCAGACTCGTTTGTATAAAAAATAATTGCAGTTGATTTAAATTTATCACTATATAGTATTAGATATATAGCTAAATGTACGAATCATCGCATATGTATTTGCATCAAATATGGCACATGCATTCTAAGAATTGGAGTATATATCTGTAGGAAAAATAATATATAAATTGTAAAATTTTTCATTTATTTTCATTAACTTCAATATATCTAATGTATGAATTTGCATATATCTTTTCATTTAATGTACTAAGAGCTACGAGTGGCAAAATCCCAACTACCATAGAAACATCTAGAAAAAAATAATTTAATTTTTTTAACGTAAATTACCTTAAGTTATCGTGGCTGGAAAGATGGCAATCAAAACGTGAAGTAATAAATTTTTATACCTAAAGTGGAAGAAACTCAGTACTTAAAGAAAACCAAAGAAATTAAAATTTGGGCCTGGAAAGATGTATTGTTCGGTCTTGCTTGGCAACAAGGGAGATACAAGCGAATGCTTTTATAAGGATTAATAGATATTGAAATTCAAGTCAACAAATTTACAAGTTCTATAATGTCAAACTTTGAAAAATTACGGTTTTTAGCGATAATAAATCAAGATGTGGAGTCAGAAGTCGAAGTCTCTATCCCTCATCAGTTCGCGTCAAGGCAAATTTTTTTTAGCACACCGACATCTATCCGACCAGCCCTTGCGGATTTGTTAGTTTCACCGACTTTATCGGGTAAAATATTGTACGGCCCAGCTATCAAGACCGAAGCGTGGAATAATTAAATGATACAAAGCCACGATATACGGTAGTTGGGAATAATATATTTAATGTATGAATTTTTATGAATTTTTGTATGAAACAAAATACGTATAATGCATGAATATTTTTATAATAAGGGAATTTTTGCATTAACTTTTATTTATATATATATACGTTATAAAGCTTGAAGTAAATTATGTGAGCTAAAAGATACATTTATTATTTGAAATTTCACAGAAATTATGTCCAAAAATAATCATACAATTTTGTAGGCAATTTCATGCAAATCATGTACAATTTATATTATGCTGTCATACAAAGACATGTGTACAAACCATACAATTCTTGTGCGTAAATTTGTACTAAGGATATGTAAATAATCATACATATTCTATGTTACAATTCATACAGTTGATGTTTGATAGTTGTTATGGCCAGTTTCTTACAGCTTTTGTTGACATAATCATAGATAATGAACACATTGGTACAGAATTGATGCAGGATGTGTTTCGAGTACAGATAGTCTGTATTTATGTTAATTTCTGTACAAATTGTAACAAAATAATTTAAAATACAATAATTGTAAGAAGTTATCCTCGTACAAAATGGTAAGAGAGTATTCATACGTGACAATACACAACTGCAAGAGTGACCTAAGATTAAGGGAATATAAAATCTGGTACGAACAATAAAGCTTATGTAGCTATAAATAACAAATTAGCTGTAGCAAATAAAGAAGGTACTTGTGATTTGCTGAAAGAAACTTCAGGGGGCCAGCTAATAAAATATTTCAGTTATAAAATGTGCCAGTAAATAATAGCAGACATATTAGCTACAAATTCTTCACGGGTTTGGTACAAATTGGGCATTTATTGTCTTATGATTTATAAAAGAACTGAAACGATAATATCATATAGTTATATACTTCATTCTAAGTCATCTCGACTATAAAAACTTGAGTAAAATAAGTGTATATACTGTTGTCAGTGCCAATTAGACTAAAATTTGAGTTAATCTTCACCCTTGCCTAAAAGTTATATTTAACATGCTTACAAAGCGACCACGAAATGTTTCTACTTCAATCTGGGAGAACCTGAACATATCATGAGTGAAAAAATATTTAAACTTCTCCTAATCCTTCAATCTCGGCTCTGCTCTCTATATATTATATTTGGATTAAATTTTAACCTGTATTTTAGGTTAAAATATTTCTTGTATTGTTGCTCGATTTTATAGCTTTAATCTTTTGTGACAGTTTTAGAGATATTTTGCTATATTGAATTGTTGAATTTATTTATAACAGGCGTCATCATTGAAACCGAGCGAGCAAAGTGAGCGGTGTTTCTACCTATAGCTCTGCCAGCACCATAAATGGTAAAATTTCTTTTTTGTCCGTATGTTGAAATCATCACTCATCAACAGACGGTCGAATATTCTCATATTTTATGTGATCAGGAATTCAGTATATTTGTATCCTTTCATTAGACGCTAAATCCACCAACCACATCTTCCGATCAAAACACCCCAAAACGGTCAATGATCACATTTTTGAAAGTTGATCATCTGGGTATCTATTTTTCGCGTCCTATATATCGAGGTAGAGACTTCGCAGTGAAAAACTGAGACCACTTTCCAAATCATTGAGAGCTCTGTTGTTTAACATTTTTGTCAGAGCTGCGTTTTAGAGCTATGGGTCAAAGTTTAAAAATACCCAAAAAAAATTGAAAATTTAAATATTTTTCAAAGCATTTTTTGTTTGTAGCGGTTGAACTATGGGATTATACAGTTATTTAACCCATTAACACGTTAGTTTGATTGTTTTAATCCCATATTGATCATGTTATAAAACCTGCGACATGGTACCGGAGCAAAAGTTGACAAATTTTAGCATCGAAAACGTCAAATGTCGTCACTTTTGCAATATAGAAGTATGGACATGTAGGTCAATCGAACGTTCTATAGGCTTTACGGGTTGCTAAATACAATAAAACCAATTGTGTTTGCGTGGTATAGGTCAAATATGGTAAGTCTTCGAGGTCTCACTACGTAAAAATCACTCTTCGAATTTAATTTTTCTTAAAATTTGTGGTTCATCAATTTCAAAATTTTTAGCCTTTTAGCACATTTGAATAACAAATAGACAGCTCTTCGATGTTGTTTTATGAGTAAAATGACCGTAGCGTTACCACCGAAACATCTCCGTTGAGTAATTGTTATCACGTGACTTTGAGCATATTTATAAACATGAATTTAAGAACGACCAAATGGACAATAAGCGTAGAGTGGCCACATTCGCTCCGTTTCCCATCGTTTTGCGAGTTACTAGTATAAATAGATATAAATCACATAAATTTCATACGGTACGCTATCAAAACTATGAATCCATGCGTTATACATGGCGATGAACTATGACCTATATATCAAATAGGTACCATATACCGAAATTTAGAACATTAAAGTGTAAATATCCCAACTCACCGCAAATAAACATTTGTTCCAATCTCTGGACGGGACAGATCATTGCTGTTATCTTGCTAACGCTAATTATTGATCACAACATGATCACAACAACAAGCGCTACCATCAATGCCTCAGGTATAACCGATCTTAAACGTCGCATCAACCGCGCTTCCGCTGGTCATTACGACGACAACAGCTTAACTCGACAGTTAATATGTCGAATCTGTTCTCATCGTTCCATTTCAATGATGCCGACAATAATTGCACCACGAACGCGAATGGTTTTCGAGCTGAAGAACACGAGTTGTCCGGAGCACGATATACAATGCGAGCCCGGAGAAATATGTAAATCGGCAGTTGTCAAAAATGGTAAGCAAATAAGATTCGATGCTAATATATTCATTGGCGATACTACGATATCGATTTTTCGATTGTTGAATGTTCATCCCTGGTTGCTACCGTTGACGAGTCGCAACATATAATAATTAATACATTGCCGATAGCTATTAAGCATTCAAGTAACATTTCATTTATATATTTCGGTTTGTACATATTTATTTACACAACTAGTCGCGGTTGCTCTGACTAAACCTTCCAAGTAGAAATGATGATCCGCGCGATGTATATTTTAAACTTTGGGTTTATTTTGACCTGTTTCGATATGTTTAGACGCATTATCTTCTGCAACAGTTGGAATAGGAATGAAGACAGCAGCATGCTACCAACCACAAAGGATTCTGTATAAATTATTTGTACTAAAAGAATTAAGTTTCGCAACTTTATAGATTATAAATGCTGAGCTGAGCTATTTTGATACGAGCACTTAGCGACATTATACTCTGTAAAGAATGCTACACTGAATACAACATATTAAGACATTCTATTCAGGCAAACGAACTCTTGCGTTGTAGAAAATGAGCCAAAACGGTAACCGATCCAGAATTTTCACACAGATTATTTAAAATGTGTGGAGATTTTGACCTGAAACACATTGTCGCAAATATCATATTTGCTGACAGAATAAAAGACACCACTGCGACATTACTGCTTTCTTTACTTTAATTAATGTCACACGCATGTGAATATTTGACCTGATAATTATGTTTCGCATGTGATAATAGCAAAATTCAGGCTTGCTATGATGAGAAATGGTGCTACTCAACGCTTCTGCAACATAGCAGTGGAAATAAATATCAATGAATATCAATACTTAATTGGATTCTTAGTCATCGAAATAAAAATTCAGGCACATCAGTAAATTTGCTCTTTGCGTGATTACGTGGGATTCGCTTTATGTGCCCGTTTGTATTTTGAACCAATTTACCCCACACGATGTTAGGCACACCTCAAACACAATCATATCTTAGATACGCTATATTTTAACCAAATTTTTTACAAAGAGGTTATCTAGGAGTAGCGGAGCCTTTCCGCAGTGTTAAGCACACAGAGGACATTTTTCTGTTTTGCTGACGTCAGGAGGACGTGGATACTGTCTCTGTGTTAAGACATTATAGAATAAACTGCGAAGTTGTGTGGGTCTTGTAGTAAATGTTAGAACTTGTTTGCAACTTTGACGTGATTTGAAGTTTCAAGCTTTTGTTGCCTAAAGTAGCGTAAACGGAAGCATAAACTTTGTGTAAATACTATACCTCGTCAATTAAAAACTTATTCAACAAATTTTTAGCATGGAATGCACGATAATAATCGAAACAGTATCTGCGAATCATCAGTGGGGTCCACGACGGGGCGGTAAATTTTAAAATTTTTTATAAAGTCATAACTTCCCCAGTTTGACAAAATTTTCCCAAATTATGCCAAATTTTTCCGCTTTTTGCTAAAATTTTTGATAATTTGTCCAGATTTAATTTTTTCCCCATTATAACGAACTAAATAACTCTATGTGCCCATTATTCAGTATTCCCAACAAACAAGAGGCACTTTAAATCTTTCATGCACCCTGTATATGGTTGAAGAATGTATTGACCCTGTATCTAAATGAACCTTGAATACATTCTTCAACCAGCCTGACCATCATTTCTAATCCTGGATGCACCCACGTTCCAAGCATTTCCACTTGCTCGACTATGCCATTACGAGAAAGCATCACCTAAAAGAAGTTACAGTAACGAGAGCGATGCGAGGCGCGGAATGCTCAACGGACCTCTACCTAATAAGAAGCAAAGTCGACTTTCAACTCAGCTGGCCCAGGAGAAAAATCGCCACGGTTCAACCTAAACGGCTAGACATAAATAAGCGCTCCAATACTCAAGTTCGTGATGTCTTCAGAGACTCGATTCAGGAGAAACTAACCGTAAACGCATTAAGTAGTGACGTTGAAACCGCTTGGACAAACATCCGAGACACTATAATCGACACCTCAACAAAAGTACTTGGCGACCCGGTACGGAATACACCCGATTGGTTCACCGAAAACGGCGTAGACATAAGGGCTCTCATAGATTCCAAAAACAAAGCTTATTTTCGGTATCTTAGCAATAACTCCGCTCGGAATAAGGATGCCCTTGCGAAAGCAAGATCGCTTCTACAGAGTGAAACAAGGCCTATGAAAAATGCGTGGTGGGAAGAAAAAGCTGCGCAGTTGCAAAGGCTCGCCGACACCGGTAACAGTAGAGGAGTATTCTCTGAGCTCAAACCGGTGTACGGACCCCGAACGAACTCTGTCACCCAGTGAAAACAGCCGACGGCAGCCGTCTTCCGACAGATCTTCCAGACATCCCAGAACGATGGAAAGAACACTTCAAAAACCTTCTGAACCGACGTGAAGCGGCAGATTCTCACGTCTTGGAAAACTTAGAACCCCATCCAGTAGAGCGAAAGCTCGACGACCCAGTGACCCTTCGTTAAGTCGAGCAAGCGCTGAAAGAGACACGATCCGGAAAGTCGCCAGGGCCAGATGATATAGCTGCAGAACTGCTGAAGGCCTGCGGACCTCCGTTAATACAGCGCCTGTTTGAGCTTTTCAACATGTGTTGGGACAAATAACAGCTACCCCAAGACTTTAAGGACGCTCGTATCGTTACAGTTTATAAGAAAAAAGGAGAAAGGAGTGACTGCTGCAGTCATCGAGGAATCTCGCTCCTCTCCATTCCTGGCAAAGTCTTCGCCAAAGTGCTGCTTAATCGTCTGAAAATGGTCTCCGAAAAGGTTCTACCCGAAAGGCAGTGTGGCTACAGAGCTGGCAGATCCACATGTGACATGATTTTCACGCTTAGGCAGCTACAGGAAAAAGCGGTCGAACAACGCCAATCGCTATACATCGTATTTGTTGACTTCTCGAAGGCCTTCGACACCGTTAACCGTACAACTCTGTGGAAAGTACTTTCACACTACGGATGTCCCGGCAAATTCACGAACGTTGTTAGACAGTTTCATCACAAGATGACACCAACAGTCTCGATTGCGTCCAACACAAGCACCCCCTTCACCGTAAAGCACGGAGTCAAACAGGGATGTGTACTGGCGCCAATTGTTATTCGCTCTATATCTGGCAGCGATGCTCGAATTCGTTAGCCAAAAGACAGACAAAGGTGTCTATCTTCGCACTCGTCTTGATGGAGGCCTGTTCAATCTTGCGAGACTGAAGGCTTCCACTAAAACCACTTCTGTTTGTGTAAAGGAATTGCTCTACGCTGATGACTCAGCGCTCGTGGCTTCGAACCTGTTCGACATACAAGAGATAGTGAAAGCCTTTAGTGATGCAGCAGCTAGTTTCGGGCTTCGCATCAACACTGCCCAAACAGAACTACTATATCAACCGCCACTGTCTCCAATTCTTGGAACGAAGCCGGTGGTATCCTTCAATGGCCAAAACCTGACAAATGCTCACTCCTATATCTATCTGGGTAGCTCGGTTTCCAATGACAACTCAATAGATGCAGAGATAAACAGAAGAATTCAATCAGCCTGTAAAGCCTTCGGCACTTTCAAACATCAACTGTGGTCCAGGCATGACATAAAACTGCATACGAAAATTAAAGTGTACAATGCTGCAGTTCTGCCATGTTTACTATACGCAACAGAGACGCTAGTCCTCCACCGAAAGTTTGTCGGGCAGCTCGGGCGCATTCAACTCCGCCATCTTCGCCAGATTATGAACATCACGTGGCAAGACAAAATATCAGATGTCTCTATCCTCCAACGCGCAGGCGTGGCAAGCGTTGAAGCACACATTACCGCAGCACAACTCAGGTGGGCTGGTCACATCTCACGAATACCAGAAGATCGCCTACCCAAAAAAGTGTTGTTCAGCGAGCTTGAACACCGAAAGCGAAAATATGGTGGACAGAGGCTCAACCGGAACATGGTCGGTGCGAACATAAATCCAAGCACATGGGAACAGCAGGCGTCTGACAGAGCAGGTTGGCGTAACTCACTACACCAATCCAAAAAGATAGTCGAAGTAAAAAAGACAATCTGCATCGCAGGCTGCACACGACAGGCGTCATACAGCTCCAGTCTCAGGCGAATTCAGTTGTGACTATTGCGATCGCCGATGTCGTTCTGGAGCCGGGCTTACTGCTCACAGACGAGCATGCAGACACTGACTTTCACTATTCCCTTAAAAAAATCATCTTCGACAACGAAGAATTACCGACGTATCCAAATGAACCAAGCATACACTGCGATGCGTTGCGATAGCAATGTTTGTCGCATTCTGTATGTTTGCACGAGCGTTGTTACTCGTTCCCGTTGTAATGTTCTTTACGGAACTGAGCAACAGCTCCTGAATAGCTCAGTGGTTAGCGTGCACAACTTTCGCCCGGGTTCGATCCCTGGCACTGGCGTGAGTTTGTCAAACATAGCTCCTGTGATTGAACTGCCCCTCCTATACTATTGGAATCAGTGAAATTAATTTGTACTATTACATCAAATTTATTGTTATATTTTCTAAGTTGACAGTCAAGCTTGCACCGCCGCTAGTAATCTGGCTATTCATACGATCAATTTCAGCTAATGGTCTTAGTTAAGCGTGTCATTTAGTTTTTAAATGTTTATGAAGGGGTTAAACGTCACACCATAGGTGCCCAACGAGAGATAGAGGATAACCCAAATTTACCCCCCCCCCGAGGAAATTCTTAGCAATAATGACAAAATTTGGAAAAGGTCTAAAAGAAAATTGGGAAAATGACGAGCAAACATTGGGAACAATGGAGAAAATTTTTGGTTACCCGCAATGGCTTGCCAACATCTCACCCTGTCGTTCATACCTGCACCACCATGCTGGGACGGACAATCTACTGTTTTTTGCTGACGAATTTTGGGAACTTATGCGTTCTATTAGATAGCACATTATTTTTTAATAAAGCACTTCTCAAATGCAAGGCGGTGTTCCACTATATTTACGTCGTTGTTTCTTGGCACTTGGTCTAGCCGCTTATAGTGGATAACGTAAAAAGCTATATCTGATATAGTGGGCGCATTCAGTTTCTTAACTAAGAGAGATAGCGGTTGTTCCTAGTATCAAATGAAAAGAAATTATGTATAACGAGCTGGATTGTCTGAAAGTACTTGCGTGCGGGATGCTTATGTTTTAAAATAATTTATGTCTTACTAAATCGGCGTCACAAAAGTGATCAGAGAGAAAAAGTTTCTTCGCGACATTTCTCTGGTATCTGTTGATTTTTTGGAATTCGTGCAGGAACGTAACTTGGACGATTACACGTAGGTTTACAATAAAATCATCACAAAAAAATTTGTACAGATTTTGAAGCGATCCTAAGGATCACTGTATCAGCCAAGAGATTTTGGCAGAAGGTTCCGGCTGCACCTTTGCTAGGTAGTATTTCTTGGGCAATCTCCCAAGCTACAGTATACAGACCAGATATGGAAATGGTTCGCCGGGTCATGGATCTTTAAAATCACGTTTTGGCGCGAGTAAGTGCGAGTCACGGGGCACACTGCTGATCAGCGGGACCTGCCTGTGGGTCAACACGGTTGACCAATTACCAGGTTCTCCATTGAGAGCTTTCGTTTTCTCACTTATTCCCACGCCACACTACCTACTCTCCCTCAAGGATGTAGGAAGAGCACTAAGGTTCTTAGGATGGAGGTGCGCGACAGAATGTGAAAATGTGGCTTTGGGTTCAATGTTCAAGGGCTTGGGAAGAGGCTATCACCTCCTACCAACCCACCTACGCTTTAGGGTAAGATTCCCAGAGAACCTTGGGGCTACCACTGACATATGTGGCCGCATAATGACATCATCGCCGAATAAGGCAGAGTGTGACCAAATGCCTAATCCGTCGATATGGTCGTTGACCGACCAACAA
This sequence comes from Trileptium ribeirensis, assembly GCA_030248225.1. Taxonomy (NCBI): domain Eukaryota; kingdom Metazoa; phylum Nematoda; class Enoplea; order Enoplida; family Thoracostomopsidae; genus Trileptium; species Trileptium ribeirensis. The sequence continues at coordinate 10,787 of JASANE010026101.1, forward strand.
CCGTAAATGTCAGAGATAACCCCAGGGTTTTTTGAGGGCATTACCCTAACGCGTTTATGTTCACTGGTTCGGAGTAGAATAACACCCCCTACCAACCTATGAACACGTCCGCTTTAGGGTGACACCCCCACAGGATAACCCTGGGGATAACCTTGACATTTGAAATTCTTCTACCCAATCAGTCTTAGTTATTCCGTATACGCGCCTGCCGAGTGTCATACTCTTCTTGCAATATGTTTATAATTAACTCACGGTGGCAGCAATAAAGAGATGACGTCTTTATATACTGCCGCTCATCAACAAAATGTCACGTTCTATTGAATAACACATTGAGAATACTTTTTCAGGCCGAAGATTTTGGGTACACAAAGGATGTTATAAGCAATCGTTACACGAGCGTTATACAATGCGCGACATCGGTGCCGACAATAAAAGTGGTTTCAACAATGATAACGATCAACGCTCATCAAGTTGTCAATGGCTCAAACTTGACGTTACTGCACTTGGACGCTTACCGGAGATTGTACGACCGGTCTCGCGTTATCTAGAGTTATTTCAATGCGTTTGTCGGTCATACGATCGTTGTAATGCAGGACCACTGAAATTAGCTAGTAGAAGCAATATCCATTACTCACGAATGTCATTTTTTGCTCATTATCCAATATTATTGCTGTTTTTAATACTCGTTATACACTGAATTATATGTTCTAGTGTTGTGAATATAATTCTAGCTAATAATAAATAAATCGTTTAAGTTATGATGTTTTCGCAGTTGCCCATACTGTGGTGTAATATATTCCAGCTCATTCAAACAGAAGGACTTAGTGAGGAGGAAGATGATGACATTTTGTACGTGCGCGAGGCAGTTTGTATGAACACACAATTTAAATATTCTACGTATCGTTTCTATAAAATATAAACACTGGCTTTAATTTATTCGCTCTGTTTCATTTCGCGATTTTCAAAATTCCACATACAATACCTTTAGAAATGTGTGAATCCTCCTGATCCGTCTGCATTAGCAATTGGGCGAATCTTCGTTACAACCAGTTATCGATTGTACGCCTATATTCACATATATAGCAAAAAATTGAAATGTACATCTTTATATTAAAACAGTATATTATCTCACTTAGCCCTTTCATGCCCAACTCTGCCGATTGACTTGGATGCGAATTTCAACACGTTGTATTAGCTGAGTTTATCGCTCAGTGCATCCTCCTTAAGGAACCGTTCAACAGCATCTCGAATGCTCAATGGTTTGTGCACGGTGGATTTTACCCGCACAGCCCGGGTTCAATTCTTGGCGCAGGCTTGAGTTTTTCAAATATTTAATGGTACACAAAGTAGTTAGGGTTAAAGTGTTAAAGTTGACTTACGTCTAACATTTTCATAATGTGAGATTTGTGGCACATTTCATCATAGGTTATATTACTAACCATACTAAAAAGGCCGTGTTCGCGTTGCGTTTGATCCAATCATTATGATCCGATCCCAATTTTGTTCGCATTGCATCCGAACCGATCCAATGGGAACAAACTCCATACCTATCGTATGTGTGTGTTGTATTTGTTTTTTACTACATCCTTCGATTCGGACCGAAAAAATTGTGCACGCGGTATCGGAACGCCCCGGATCAATAGGGATCGGATCGAATCGGTTGCAATATGACACACACATGCAAAATTATAATCAGATCGAATCGAACACAATGTGAATACACACGAACACATCAACACTTACTTTTTTAATGTACTCTGCTTCGCTGTGTGTACATTTCAAAGTTAAGCATAAAGAATGATCACCATTTAGCACGTTTACCATCAAGCAAATTCTCTTAATTATGCATCATCAATATCAGTAAGTTTATTACACTGCACTAGCATTCTACTTTCACCGCACAATATTGCAAAAAATTATTACCTTTGAGTTTTGTCTTAGGGGTACCCAGACATCATTGAAGCATATATTCATCTCACTTTCTATGATCGCTGTTTCACCGTTAGGCCAAATGTTAGCATGGATGTGATAACTTTCTAATAATGTGTTTCAAAAATGGCTATCCAGAGAGCTCGGCACCAGTAGACTATATTTAGCAAACGACATTATATATATATTTACCAAAATCTAAATGTTATCTGTTGCGATTACGTAAATATATGTATTCATTGTGGCAATACAGATCATCGTGTGACCGCATTGCCATGTACGCGACTGACACACAAATTTTTATTGCTACAACTCAATGAAGGATTAGGAGAAGTTTAAATATTTTTTCACTCATGATATGTTCAGGTTCTGCCAGATACAAGTAGAAACATTTCGTGGTGGCTTGTAAGCATGTTAAATATAACTTTTAGGCAAGGTGAAATTAACTCAAACTTTAGTCTAATTGGCACTGACAACAGTATATACACTTATTTTACTCAAATTTTTATAGTCGAGATGACTTAGAATGAAGTATATAACTATATGATATTATCGTTTCAGTTCTTTTATAAATCATAAGACAATAAATGCCCAATTTGTACCAAACCCGTGAAGATTTGTAGCTAATATGTCTGCTATTATTTACTGGCACATTTTATAACTGAAATATTTTATTAGCTGGCCCACTGAAGTTTCTTTCAGCAAATCACAAGTACCTTCTTATTTTGCTACAGCTAATTTGTTATTTATAGCTACATAAGCTTTATTGTTCGTACCAGATTTTATATTCCCTTAATCTTAGGTCACTTTTGCAGTTGTGTATTGTCACGTATGAATACTCTCTTACCATTTGTACGAGGATAACTTCTTACAATTATTGTATTTTAAATTATTTTGTTACAATTTGTACAGAAATTAACATAAATACAGACTATTGTATGGGAACACATCCTGCATCAATTCTGTACCAATGTGTTCATTATCTATGATTATGTCAACAAAAGCTGTAAGAAACTGGCCATAACAAATGTAGGACATCAACTGTATGAATTGTAACATAGAATATGTATGATTATTTACATATCCTTAGTACAAATTTACGCACAAGAATTGTATGGTTTGTACACATGTCTTTGTATGACAGCATATGTATGATAAATTGTACATGATTTGCATGAAATTGCCTACAAAATTGTATGATTATTTTTGGACATAATTTCTGTGAAATTTCAAATAATAAATGTATCTTTTAGCTCACATAATTTACTTCAAGCTTTATAACGTATATATATAATAAATAAAAATTAATGCAAAAATTCCCTTATTATAAAAATATTCATGCATTATACGTATTTTGTTTCATACAAATATTTATAAAAATTCATACATTAAATATATTATTCCCAACTACCGTATATCGTGGCTTTGTATCATTTAATTATTCCACGCTTCGGTCTTGATAGCTGGGCCGTACAATATTTAATCCGATAAAGTCGGTGAAACTAACAAATCCGCAAGGGCTGGTCGGATAGATGTCGGTGTGCTCGAAATTTTTGCCTTGACGCGAACTGATGAGGGATAGAGACTTCGACTTCTGACTCCACATCTTGATTTATTATCGCTGAAAAACCGTATTTTCAAAGTTTGACATTATAGAACTTGTAAATTTGTTGACTTGAATTTCAATATCTATTAATCCTTATAAAAGCATTCGCTTGTATCTCCCTTGTTGCCAAGCAGAGACCGAACAATACATCTTTCCAGGCCCAAATTTTAATTTCTTTGGTTTTCTTTAAGTACTGAGTTTCTTCCACTTAGGTATAAAAATTTATTACTTCACGTTTTGATTGCCATCTTTTCAAGACACCATAACTTAAGGTAATTTACGTTATAAAAATTAAATTATTTTTTCTAGATGTTTCTATGGTAGTTGGGATCTCGCCACTCGTAGCTCTTAGTACATTAAATGAAAAGATATATGCAAATTCATACATTAGATATATTGAAGTTGATGAAAATAAATGAAAAATTTTACAATTTATATATTATTTTTCCTACAGATATATACTCCAATTCTTAGAATGCATGTGCCATATTTGATGCAAATACATATGCGATGATTCGTACATTTAGCTATATATCTAATACTATATAGTGATAAATTTAAATCAACTGCAATTATTTTTTATACAAACGAGTCTGAAATCTCAGATAAAAGAAAAAATCGCTGCATCAAATTATATACTAAATTGTTTTGGTTTTCATACATTACAAATGTGTGAACTGTCGCATTAAAAATGTGCAAGTAAACCTGACCACGCTGATAATGTAAGCCACGGTGCACATATATGCATGACATATTATAGTAAATTTTAAGATGGTAGTATCAGTTATACTCCCTTATTCATTTATAAATTATATACTTACATACTGTATGTCGTATGTAACGTTAGTAAATACCCACATCTGGATGTAAATAAGTTTAGAATGAGTCGTGCGAAACTAACGTACATACGTTACCACCCAGACTGTCAGTTAGCCGTACACATTTTAATGTGAATGTTGCCTACCAGAAGAGGAGCGTAACCAGGATTTTTTACTAAAGGTTCTGATTCTTTCATACCTCAAAATCTTTGCAATCATCCGCAACATACGTGTCCATAACGGGATAGGGGGTAACTTCGAGGGTAGGGCCCGACTCAATCTATATTTATTCCCATACCCTGAAAGCTCAACCGGTTTTATCAATCGACGGACATTGGAGATTTGTTAGATTGGAGGCATCACCCCCAGGCCCACCTCGAGCTGCGCCACTGCACTGCAGTCGCAAACGTCGAAACAAACCTTAATCACTATTTATTCACTATAGCATAGTTTTGAAAATACATCGGCAGTAAAAAAGACTAGAACACTAACGTTTTTAACTAATTTAAATTAAGAAAAATTTAAATTTATTAATTTAAAATTATTAATTAACTAATTTAAAAAAACTAATTTAAAAACTAATTTAAAAAGAGAAAAATTTGCTTCTCTGGTAGTTGTAATGTTAAAATGCTATTGGCAATGTAGTCGGAACTGAGCAAATGTATTCCTAACTTCCCAAGATTGGAATGTATATCGGCCACACAAGAGACCAGAAAACAGTTTGGGAACGATTAAAATTCAATTAGCGTGATGATTCGCCATCAGGATCTTTTTGCATAAATGATATTCTGTGTGACTTATACAAAGTTTAATTATTGTTTTAATTCTTCAAACCATCGATAAACAAATATTGGATTATTAAAAATGAGTGTTTTGTTAATTTCACTTATATGCAACGATCAAAAAAGACTGTATAGCTACAATTACATCGTACAGAAACAAAGCCAGTAACAACAGTCTCAAGATAGTTTCACCAAGCTAAATTTTCCAAAAGTTTACTATGGTTTAATGGTGTAGTATGGGATATTGACATTTTGTTTCGCTTTGTGCCCACAGTCACATCACTTATTCACCTATAAATCCAATGTATATCAATTGAACCGCATATTGCTATAAATCCCTGGCGATTTTTACACCTACAGCAATTTTCGCATAAAAATCGCTTAAGCTTTTCACTTTAAAGATGTAATTGGAAATATATTCGTTGATAATCTAGGACTTGTCGAATATGTAATTTTAACCCTGCTGAACAAGCGCTGTAAAGCTTTTCGTGCAATTTATATTTGTCAAAATTTCATTTGCACTTTACACTTGCGATTATTCAAATTACAAATGAACAATAGTTCTAGGACATATATATGAAGCAGAAGCTTCAAAAGCACAAGCACCGAAATGTTGCGCATACTAAAATTACGATATATGTAAATCTTAACCAAGATTCTCATTATACCCGTTTATATTTTGTTGTCACACGATTAACTCAAATACAACTTAAAAAATGTGTATGTCGTTGGTTCGTGACCATAAATTGAGTTTCGATAATAACTGAAAGTCACATGATATAGGAGTGAACCAAACAGCTTGCCATGTATCGTGCTTATTTATGTAACCTAGTTGTGTAATAACCGGTGACGCAGCTGCATGGCGCAACTTCCTAACACCATGCCCATACGACCCCGGCTATCGTAACCTCAAGGGTGGACCGTGAATACTATATTTTGAAGCTATTCTTGGTC
>JASANE010026102.1:0-17853 GCA_030248225.1 Trileptium ribeirensis
CGGAGGGTTGAATGGAAGTTGATTATTTACTTGTAAATACTTCACGCGACCAAAGCTGATTGAACCCACGTTTTAAGAAACGTTCCTTACTGATGCGCACAACGTCACCAAGTTGAAATTTATATCGAACATCAATGTCTTCAGTGGAAGAGCTCCTCGCATATCATCCTTGTTATTCACCGAAACATTGGAGGGAATAAATCCAGAATGATTTTCTCTTGTGCTCGCTTAGGGTTCACTATACTTTGCAAATCATCTATATACCGCAAAGAATAATCTTTTATACGGAGTTTTTACACCTCTGAAACTAGGGGTAAGAGACCAAACGTCAGCTCTGACCCCTAACAAAAGGGGAGGCCGCAACTACGAGTCAACACCATGACTTTTACAAATATCGAAATTTTTGCAAAAATTTGTTTACAATATTATGAATTCCGGAAAATCAACAAAATTTTGGTAAAAAAACCGGAGAAAATCGGTTTTTATTTTAGTAAAAATTGGGTAAAATCGACAAAAATTGGAAAAAAATTTTAGCAAAAATTATGGAAATTAAGCAAAATTTTAGCAAAAATTGTGGAGAAGCAAAATTTGTTGTGGTCAAAAATCAAAATTTTACGAATGAGGAAGAGAGGGTGTCTCTAAGGGTAATGCAGGGCCAGCCGCGATTGTTCCTATAAAAATCTCGGTTTGATACATACATGCAACATATACTCCGTAACGATTTAAACAAATTATGTGCTCGCCAAAAATCAAACAACAAACGGATATTGGCGAAACAATATACAGCATAAAGGAAGTCGACGAGTCTACCTTTGAGCATGTATGCCAATGATATAAAAGTACTGTCTGACGATGCACACGCTTTCAAATGTTAAGCCAGACACCTGGTTAACTTTGAAGTTTTGGCTACGAATACGATACCAGTGGAATTTGGGGTTCCTTTAGTATACATGAAAAATAGAAAATATTTATTGCAGACGTCGAGCGGAACAAAGTTACATTTCCGTAACCAACGTGATGAAGTAGCATTGTTGAAAATTTGAATTACCTCAATGCGTAATTTTTAAGATCCAAAATATAGACCAGGTAATTCTGAGGAGCAATACCTTATGTGGTTAGAAAAGGAACAGTTTAGAGTTGTGAGTTCAGGGGGCGGCAGCCCCCGGGTTAGATCTAGGCGTAGTGTATGTATCATATAAAGCGCTAGGTTTAGGCTAAAACATATCGAGAACAACATGGTATGCATTACACTTTGGCCCCGCAAGGTTACCCTGGCCCAAAATATAAAGGTTGCATGAAGATTTAGATCTAAAATTATAAGTTACATTTCACAGTTTTACTTCCACTCAGAGCGGTGCACTGAGCAATGCACTTCGCCGACACAAGCAATACTGTGAAAGGACACGCGCATTGCGAAATACAGCATGGTTAGAATTGCTGTTCAACGCTAATTTCCTAAACAAAATATATATAATGTAATTGCTGTCTTGGAGAGATAGTCGAAAAAGTGTAGATGCATCCACTGATATATTTTTTCCATATAGTTTCAGTATATACCAGAGGAGACGTTAAGGGGCTTTAACTTTTTCAATACAATGACACTCTTGACAAAAAAATTGCGCTTTAGTGTGTAAAATTTCAACAGTTTGAAAGAAAGTTAGCAACTCACGGCGCCAAATGCTGTAAACTACTGCATGGGCCTTCTCCTCAACAAAATTCTGTCTGCGCCGCCGAACAGCCAGTTCGAAAGCGGTTTCTCTACGGGAAATTTAATTTTTAAATTTTTTCGCATATCCTGATTTTGCATATTTAATGTAGTGCCCAACATGATCATTGTAGGATTTTATTAAAGGTTCCAAAGTCAGCGCACATTTGCCAACCTGCAGTTCCGTGACAATCGCAGTCACTTGCCAATTCCTACAAGGACACTTAGCTCGAAAACATTTTGTTAGGGGGTAGCCTCAAGCAACGTGGGCTTAGTCTCTTGCATCAGGACTCGAACAGGCGGCAAATGATTATGGAATTGCTGCCTCTTACCCCTGCACAAGACGGTTAAACTAAATAATTTAAAGCCATCCAGGCTTGCTTGTTTCAGGACAATACAAGAAGTAAAGTGGATGGTAAATTTGGCCACTGTGAGAACATCAGCTGCACTATTTATACACTTTATGGTAAGGCTATAGGCTGAGAGCTACAAGTACTAAGTTGACTACGATACAAATCACATGTTTAAAATAGTTCAGGCATTTTACATACCCTAGTTATGTCACCTCCGCATTTCTGGAATGCGGCAGCAGAAAAAATCAACTCTATTAAACCAAAATAAAAAAGCGTCGTTAGTAAAAGGCCGCCATGCGACATAGAATCAAATTCCACACTATACTGACTTTGCATTGAATAAATGTAACTTTCATTATTATGCGTTTTTCACACAGAAGTGCGTGCCGGAACTGCACACCGTAGACTCGTCGCACAACGATTTCACGAAAAATAAAGACGAAAGCTTTCCATTGCACGCAAAATGAAGACAAAGGCTTTCCACTGCACGCAACATGAAGATAACGGATTTCCATTGCCCGCAAAATGCCAATAACGCGCTTGTATTACCATATTGCTTTGTCGAGTGAAATATTGATTACTGACTATGCTGCGAAATATGAAACGTCTGGATGCAACCCAAGCATAGTTATTCGAACTAATTCCACTCATTCATAAAAAGCTTTAAATAATTATTACAAATTTTGGACATATCCTGTATTGGTGTTAAAAGAAGTAGGTGCAATACAAATTACGGTTTGACGGCTCATGCAGTCAACTGAGCAAGAAAATATTGTATGTACTTAAGCTACTAGGAACATACATGTGTAACAGCCCAATCTCATGAAAACAGGAAAACACTCGAAGCGTGTCAAATTTCGTAGAGGATAGAGGGAATGGACGACCGGATACCAGTGGAGTGTGACCTCCATTTGAATTGATATAATTGTGCAGTATCGTATTGATTATGAAATAAACAATTGTATTTCGTTATATTATATCGGTAAGGTCACACTCCATTGCCCGAGGGTGCCCGGGATGATTTTGGCACCCAATATGAAAGACTGGTATTAGGGGTGTCCGGTCGGTCCTCTTGAAAGTATTGGTTGATGTCATGATATACATATCGCGTGTAAAATACTTTGCATAATCTGTATGTATCTTTTATGTACCAGACGGGTGTGCGTTTGGAGCGGCCGGAGTCGATGGATATCACTGGGATTTTTGGGACTATAAAAGACGGTCATCCTGAGCCAGGTCCAAGCGCACACGCCGGGGGGATTATCGTATTGATAGCTGCTGTGCGATTGGGTTGTTACGCGTTGCGTATATTCGGTATCTATGTATATGTTCATTGAATCATGGGACCAGAGGGTATCAGGACGACTCAAAAGATTTTTCTTAGAGCAGGCCGGATAGAATCTTGGCCTCCGAGAACCGAAATCGTGGGTGCTTTGGAGCACAAAATTTCTAAACACTATTTTTAGGGTGCGACACAAAGATTTAATTTTTGGGTTTCCTACAAATTTTAAAGGAACGGGGGTGACTGAACCCTCTTAAGGACACTGCTGGGGTGTCAAATTGTCCCGGCGGGTCTAAAAATTCGGATCCCTCAACTACTTACGGATTCCCAAACAGGCGCTTAAACCTCAAATTTTCTAAGCCCCAAAGGGTACCCAAAATAATTAAAACTTCCCGATTTTTGGACACCGGGACACTTATCGGGTTCTCCCCTAACTGTTTGGTCGAAAACCGGGGCCGCCCACCCCAACGGGTCCGCTCAGGATCCCCTAAACCCGAACTTAACTTCAAAATTTTGGGGTTCTATGCAGCTAAAACGGCCTCTAGCGGGCCTCTCGTGAGAGATACATTAAATTTTAAATTTTTATCAGTAGTCGGCCTGCCAGGGCATGATTCTGGTCCTGCCCCCGGCCGCCTACTGTTTTTACTTCTTGAGATATCGGCAAAAATGTGCCGATATCCCTGTGAAAAAACGGCACCCTGAGCGCCGTTATATATTGCTCCAAAAATTTCGCCGCACCGACCAGCGGGCGGTTTTGTCTCTTTTGGCACACATCGGCCAAGTCAGCGTTGCTGCTGGCCATCTATGTTGTCGCGCGCCCACTAAGGGGCCGGTGAAAGCACGTATGTATGTACATATCTTATTTACAGAGCAGCGTTAGTATGTCTGGCAGTTTTAGTTTTGTTTACGGCGGTCTTATTGTTGCATCTATGTATGTATATTTTAAATTTGAAAGGCTCGTGTTTGTAGAGTAGACAACAGTGAAAAAACGGGGGCAAAGGGGGCCACGGACGCTATAAAAGGAGATGACACTTTTAGACGCTGGGACCAGTCGAGCAGAGAGATTTTGAAATTTGACGTGTTTTCGGCGGTTGTCGCCGCAGCTTTGCTTTTCTTTTTCGCTTCTCGGGTTTTTGTCTGTTTCGTGCCCGGGTGGGCTCTTCGACATGCAGACGTGTGGAAGAGTCCCGCTCAGGGCTTTTCATCGTCGGGGTTTTTGCTCAACCTTAGGACCAGGGGCAGTCCTTGCGGGTGCTGGAGTGTCCGTTGGATGCCTCGCGCTCCCGTAAGTACTGCGCCCGCGCTGGGAAGTGGGTTAAGCGTGGCACAAATTGTGGTTAAAATCGGGCTTAGATTGTAGAAATTAGGGAATTCCCACCTTCACTCGACTGGTTCCCCACCCACTGGGTGGTGCCTAATGCGGACACCCAGTGGGTGTACTGTTTGTAGCTTTCCGTTTCAATTGTGTTTGGTTTCGAAAAGATTGGTTACTGGTAATAGGGCTTGCTAAGTTGAACGGCTTGGAGATTTCACTAAATTTTACTGGCTTCAAGGCACTCGTGGCAGTTGAAACAAATTTTAGCCACCGGAATTTTGTATTTACGCACGTCTAGGGTGGACTCTTCGACCTGCAGACGCGTGGAAGAGGTCCACCCGGGTCTGTGGCAGAGTTGTTGAGCATGTCGTTTTAGGCCTAGGAAATGGGCAGCCCTTGCGGGTGCCGTGGTGTCCGTCGGATACTCTACGCTCCCGTAAGTGCTGTGCCCGCGCGTCGACGATCGGAGCGAGCTAATTTAAGAGAAAAATTAGGCCGGCGCTTTAGATGACTGACAGAATTTCCCATGACCAATGGGCATGAAATGGAGGCTTGAAACAACCGCAAACTTCGGGTAGAGGGTTCCGCGTTTCAAAAAGAGCTCGGTTGGAGCTCATGGACATCATTTCGTCATCCCAATTAAATGTCGGTGACTGTGAAAATTCATTACCAATGGCGAATAATTACAAAACTATCCTTTTCGACTTTAAAAGAGCTCCGAGGAAGCTAAGAGACCGTTTTTCCACTGCCGAAAATTTGAAGGTATTTAGGAGAGTGATGACCCTGCAAAATTTCTATAATTGTTGAGCGACGAGGGTTTCGTGCGGGAACTCGGACATTGTATCATGTAAAATTTTTGGTTGTATTTCCCGTATATACATTGTGAAGTGTTCCCAATTGGGAAGTTTTAGTGTGCCAAGGGAATATGATCATTAAAAATTTAAGTAAATAATTGGAGCGTGTATTTGCTGTAGGCGAAATAGATTTGATCAAATTTAGCGTTCCCCTAGGTGAGCTCAACTCAAATAGGTCTAATCAACACCCCGCTCTGTCAAAGCATAGACCTCCCCCAACTTCGCGACCAGTTCCTTTAATTTACAACTCAGTTTTCCTCTGCAAGCAGCTTTCCGGCCGCCTTCCAGAGATGCTTGCGAATGACACCTTGTGTCATCGAGGCCCACCTACACCCCCGCCCCAAAACCTTGGCTCGTTTCAAACCGTACTTCACCACGACATGTTCCAGCTAAGCGAATCAATATAGCAAGATTAGGGCAGGCTCTGCCCCGCAGCATTGGACTTGCACTCGCTCGCAGCCCTTCCCACCGCTCCTCTGCAAGGTTGATAAGTAACCTCTGCATAGTCACGAGGATCTTCGGTACAAAGTCCTACACTGCCTCCGCTCCCAGTCGCCAAAGCTAGAGGGAAAGACGGGTCCGCCCTATTACCTGAGAGCAGGCTTAGGGGATGACCCTCCCTCAGGGGACCTCCATACCATTAGACGCGTGGGCCAATATAGGGGCCAGGCCGAACACCCTGGTAAACCCGCCGAGCAGCCCGCTAAGCTAAGCGGTTCCCATCGGTTAGACTAGGATCCACCGGGGAATCGTGTAAGCCGAGGTTGTCCGGGCACCACCGTGAATATTGAGAGTGGTGCAGCTGGGATCCCTTAGGGCCAGAACTGGGCCTAGCTAGTACACATGGACTGTTAAAATTACTTGAAATTGTACAACCATTATCCAGGTACAGACGACAGAATTTAAGTTTGGTCAAGATATAGGGTTTACACATTAGTAAATATTCAGACACATGCTGCTGAACGCACGTTGCCTAAAGAATACTCATTTTATTAAAGAAAATACTACTTTTATAAACACTAAAGGTGAAGTTGTAGAGAAATAAAGCTACTTTCCTAAAGCAACAAACAATTTGAACAGCACCTGATGTGAAGTACAATGGTCAGCCACCAACAAGAACAACTGAGATTTATCCGTGGCCAATATATCATTTTAGTATTCTAATGCATCGCAAGTTACTTTCGATCCCCCTAACCATGATTTTGTGAATTCTTAATCTAAGGTTGCATAAAATTTATGAATTTGTTAAATCTACCAAAAATGATAACCTCTGACAATGTAAAGGTACCTCGTTTGCTGGGTTGACACGTTTAGTTTCTTGTGAACTGCATGTTTGCTTGATCACAGCTTGGAGTAGACAGATTCCTCAGTCAGAGGTAATGGAAACATTAGTTCGTGTAATTTTTAGCAGTAACCTTGAAGGATGGAAATAAAATGCAGACCATGTCGTGCGCGATAAAATATGCATAATCATTAGTTTTAGCCTAAGCTAAGGGTCTTATATGAGACGTACACTAAGCCTAAGGTGACGGCTGTTGCCCCGAACCCCCCCCCCCCCGCTCTAAGCTGTCCTTTTTTCTAACGAAATGATGGTGAAATAGCTAAAATATTTGCTGTAATCATCCACAACATGGAGGCGATCTATATGCGTAACATTATCGACTCATCTGTGAATCCACACCAGATACCCAAGAATAAATTTATTTCTAAGTACAGATGTTATATAACGAACTGGACGAAATCGGCTTAACGGCAAACAGTGACGAAAAACAGAAACGTTAACACTTAACGAAGTGAATCCATATATGTAAATTGTCGAGCTCAAACAAAATCTAGCTAAACAAATAAACTGCTAAACACAAAAACAAAACTAAAAGCACCGGCGTCATGTTAAAATCCCTGGTTAATTCCTGTGATGCGCCGATCTGCATTGCTGGTTTACCTGAGTTGACAAATACATCTGGAAAAGCATGTCTGTGATAACAAAATACCAGTTTAAGCATATTATTTTCTACCACTCCAAAAAGTCACAAAAATTTCGAAACGAAGACAAATTACAAAGATCGATCAAACCTACCGCAATTCTGAGTTAAAATAACTGCACTCAGAATGGGTTAATAAACGCGCTGTTCATCATCCACCTTAGGGGCCGAGCATTATAACGGTAGAAAAAAGAACAGCTTAAAGCGGGGACTAGGGAGGCGGTAGCTCCCCGACTTAGGCCCAGTACATGACTCATATAGGACCTTAGCTTAAGTTCAGGCTAATGCTTAGTATGTCGAGAACAGCATGGCATGCATTATACTTCGGCCTCTAAAGGTGACGTGGGCCGCTGCTCTGATAGGAATCGATCCACTGAATATAATTATGTTACGGGTTAGAGTTAAAAAAACGCCAGAATCTCTATTTTAAATGTATTATATATACCATTTTTATCAAATCACAGCACGGAAAAAATTGACTTTAGTACAACAAAATATTTTAATATAATCAGCAACATCCGTATTAACATCAATGACTTAATTGGACCAATTTATCAAGCGAAAAAGATAAAAAATATAACTTTAAAAATTTAGTTATATTATAAGCGATGCTACAAGCCATACCACATAGTAATGAAAATTATATTTCAACCTAGATAAAGTTTTGAAAATATTAATCATATAAATGTAAGATTATGGCGTATGTCACCTTTAGGCGTGGTACTTTTTATATGGTTAGAAAAAACAGCTTTGTCTGGGGGTATGGTGGAGATATCACCTCACTTAGACAAAATGTTATACAAGAACCAGAACGTTGTAGACTAAAGACTAAGGCTTATGCGGGAGTAAACTTAAGATGCGCCCATCGACTATCCTATTTTGTAAAAGCCGATAGCGAAGCGCAAACCATTGTTACGGAACAAATGTGGAAATTTCATCGACTTTTCGATAACAGAAAATTGGCAAAATCAGAAACAAGCACCTAAAATTACAGTTTGTGTTCGAACAGAATTTTGACGATTTTAAATTTGCAGTGAAAACTGTTATCGAACGCCTATCAGCTTCTGATTCGTATTTGTCTGTGTTCGCGAACAAATTTAACGCAATACTGACGTCACAAATCAATCGTTCATGTTGTTTACGTTACAGTGTTCGCGAACAAATTCAGCGAATCCAAATCCGGTAGATTTTCGTTCGCAAAAAATTCGGTAATTTTCCTTGAATTTTCGCGAACACAAATTTACCGGATTACTATCACAGAGCTTTGTGTTCGCAAACAGTTTTGCGCCGCATTATGGTTTACCAAAAAACGTTCAGTAACAGATTTTTAACCGAAATAGCAAAATAGGATTATTGATGGGCGTGGGTTAAGTTTACTCTCGCATTAATATATCACGAACGACATATTATGCTTTTTACTAACACCGCTAAACGCTTCACTGGCTAAGATTTTTTGCCTATACTCAATGCTGATTTAGTAACGTTTTATTTTAAATGCTTACTGAAAAGACAAAATAAAACATAAAAAATCTCAAATTTATTGGAAAATTCGGTATTTCGGTAATAATTAACATTCAATATTATTTATAAAATTTTAATAAAGCATTACGCAATACTTTAAAAATGAAGTATGGCATTAAATTTACTATTTCAGCACGTATATTATGTTGAATGGAACTTTCATAGTAAGTTTTTACACATATTATTAGCTTGTACACTCTTAAACAATCTTCTGCTCCGACCGCGGGTTGAACCTAGATCGCTCGGATGCATGTTTTGTACGCTAGCTACTACTCTATTTAAGAGCTGTTACTCGGTTCTGTAAGGAACTTCGTAACACGAACGAACAACGCAAAGTACGCACGCACGCCGCCGACAATTAACTCGTCATACAATGTAAGTAGCGAGAAATGTGTAGATGCGCGAACGAAACGATTAAGGAGGTCCAAACCTTTACGGGGAGACCCATACGAGAGTACAGCTTGCTTCCTTGACGTAAGTGCCGACTGACAGCCACTCTTACGACGACCCTGGATCCGCACAGTTAAAATACAAAACATTTAAGGTTTACCAAGAACATTGAAATGAAAACATATAAAATTAATGCTTCCCCCAAAGCGTCCAAACACAAAAAAGCTTACATTTACATTTTGATACCACAAATTCGGCCTATTTCCAGATGTTTCGTGGCGTACTTTCAGCATTTCTCTAAAGACTATGTGATCAAAATAACGGGTTCACTGTTTTGAAAAAAGTTATTTCTTATTAAAGTCACAAATAATCACTCCCAAGGAATACGCAAATACACACATAATTTAACTACAGAAATACAACATTAACCGGGTAAACAAAAAGGGCACAATATAGTAGTGCCAAACCAAATATCTTCGGGTTAAGCACTTTCTGAGCCTTAATAATAAGTGAAGGGAACAAAATGCTTGTCTGTGAAATTATCGCTTCGTTATTATGAAGCAGTGAAAATCAAAATAACAATATATGTATCAAAATCCGCACGCATCGGAAAGGGGGCCATTGAAAATTACATCTCCAAAATCATCATTCGAATAGTAATTACGAAAACATGTAGTAAAACGCAACAAAAGCGATATTTTGGTACGTATGTATGTAGGCCACAGCTACTGAATTAAA
This sequence comes from Trileptium ribeirensis, assembly GCA_030248225.1. Lineage (NCBI taxonomy): Eukaryota > Metazoa > Nematoda > Enoplea > Enoplida > Thoracostomopsidae > Trileptium > Trileptium ribeirensis. The sequence goes on from JASANE010026102.1 coordinate 10,141, forward strand.
AAAGCCAGATCTAATAAATACTATCGGCTCCACAGGTTGCCACTAAACAGACAAAGAACGTCGTGCAAATTAGTGCTTTAGAATAATATTACACCCATGCTCTACAAATTCTAGTATTTTATGCACTGTCATAAACTTTACAGCAATAAAAGACCATGAATCAGTTGCAACTGATTTAGTGACTGTAATAAATTAATAGTAAAGTTGTACATAACAAACAGCAAATAAAGCTAATAATTTATGTAAGACACAGCCCATGTGCAATGAATTATTTCAGGTTTTGACACAAGGTCGAAGCTTCATCGGTAATAATTTCATCGAAAGCTAAATTTTATCACAATAATCGTTCTCGATTTTAATTCTTTGCAGAGCTAAACTTTTGTTTCTCGGCTATTAGCTCACGTCGCGCCGTAGCAACTCTGGCAGTCAGCTCTGCCGGAATAACAAGTGGTTTCGGTTGCTCCCAAGGAAAATTTTTGTGGCCAAAATGACCATTCTCAGCCGTCTGTTCATAAATTGGACGTTTCAAACTCAGAGCCCTAAAATCAATTAATAGCACAAAAAATCAACAGTTCATAAAGCATATTAATATGAAATTACTGTCGACTAAAATATTACTGTCGACATATTAATATGAAATTACTGTCGACTAATATGACTAAAATTACTGTCGACCTTCGCATCGAACATAAACCATACCTGCACGCGAACGCCATAGTTCTAGAACACGTTTCAAAAACGTTCAGACAATATTATGAAATGTCGTGTACATTATTTCAATATAGTGAGTGCAACAGTAGCTTACTACACACTGGAATTTTTCTGACCAAACTTGAAACCAATGTAATTTATTATGAATATCGAATGAATAGTTGCTACAGTACTCTGCAGAAATGAATGCTCTTTGTTTGAAGCTAGAAAAATTCAAAATTTTGTTCGAGTTTTGTTCAAGACGTGTTCGAGATTTAGTATCGCTTATTCAAAACTGTTCTATAGCTCCTCGAAGTTAAATAAATTTTGTTCGATTTCTGTTCGATAGTCGTTCGCTCCAAATCTAGCACTCATTTCTGGCAAGTACTGTACAATACTCGCATTAGTTAAACATATTACAAATAATTGTTAGCATTTATAGTGTGCACCGATTAGTGAATATAACAAGGTTAATATGAAGAAAATTCTATAATTTATTATTTTTCAAAAGTGTTCCTATGAAATTCAAATGTATTATTTTCAATAATAATTCGTATATAAAATTGCTGACGCGGTTAGGTTAGTAAGAAATTATAAAGATCTCCAACGTTGGACAGTAAACACCTTCGGAACTATGTATTGAAATAGGGAAACCGACATGCTACTGGAGACTGTACATACAAATGTACACATTATTTTCATAATTTGTTACCAGAAAAATCAAAAACCTGTATAATTTACCGAACAATAATTTCTAAGATGTTTTCATTGATCATGCATTACTTCCTAATGTACGACACAAACACAATCCGTACAAAAGCAGATCATAATGTGTTTTGATCATTGCGTTTGACCCCGGCCATCAATTCATCGTCTTTAAAACTTTTGTGCAATTTATACGAGCTTAATTTAAACACTATTTTGCAAACGTATATTTCGATAATTTTTCGCTCGATTATAGGCTACGAACTATCAAAAAAGATGAATATGCTCATTATGTAGTCTGCCATTTCCATGATCAAAATAATAAACAGAGACATTGACTAAGGTTACTGGAATCACGTATATAGCTTATCAAGGTAACTCGTGTCCTCAAGATTATCCTGGGATTTGCGTTTCATGGCACTATCATATCTTCTCTACATGCGTGTCACCATGTGGCATTTGTGTGCCCTCTCAAAGCTGCGGCCTTCAACAAGCTGTGCTTCATTTTATTAGCAAGAATTTAAAGCCTGTTTTACTAACAAACGAAATGAAAATAACAGTAGTAATGTATTCTAATGCTGAGTTAATCAGTTACCACTACAACGGTCACTACCACCGATTATTATTTTTAAAGTTACATGACATGAAATTATTTGGTGCGACCTGGAGGAAGTAACGATTTAAATAGGCAAAGAGCAGCGAAAACAATTAAGCTTAAACACCGATATTTCGTGGAGAGGCCAAGTTATATGTATATATAAAATTGGGAATTCTATAAAATAACCACACATTTTTACTACCGTACTTACAGATGACTGCTAAAAGTTCGGTGTTTGTTAGACATTATCCCGAAAAATTTAAGTTTTGTTCGAATGTATTCGAGATTGTTTAAAACGTTTAGCGCGCTCCTTTAGAATGTTCATCTACAGTTGGTTTGAAAGACAACAGTCATTTCTAGCGAGTTCTGCATTATCAACATTTAAATCAATCTAACCTCATAATCATTCCTGGCCTCAAATCAAATGTTGCATCAACAACGGCAAGAAGTTCGGGCTCGGTCAGAAACGACGTTCCGTAGGACATTATTGTTAAAGACAACGGTTCGGCAACTCCAATAGCGTATGACACCTAAAATCGTAGAAAGAAATAAGAAACAAGATAACTGAATTCTGAGTCTAGTGAGGGAAACGAGCGAAGTAAAGAATACTTACTAGCCTTAATATATGACAAAGTCCGTAGTTGAGTTTTTATTATGACACGCATAATGGAACTTTGGCTGGGCGTACTGATTGGCGCGATAGCTTATTTGAAATTTAGTTTAGACGTCAATCCCGATTCCAACGCCTACACCACGAAACAGCGAACCGAAGGGGCTCGGATCGAGCTTCAAATGGGCTGGAAAATCACCGTTGTTTATTGTACCTCGATCACCAGGCTCATTTTGTTGAGCAATTTAGCCTCTATGTATCTGCAAATCGTGTACAGCCATTGTCATTACTTACGCTGCAGACTTGCGTCCAAATGGTATTTTGAATGGCCCCATGAGACCCAAAATACACGAAAACAATATCTCTGCTATATGGTTTTGTTCGCTTCGGTTTGTGGAGAAATTCATCCATTATATGACTGAAAATGGTGTGTTGCTATTTGTCGTTATTATTACACCGCAGGATCGGCTCAAAATGGGTTTTGAGGGCCCGTGACATTTAAAATACACGAAAAAGGCAACATCGCTCGACCTATCAGGATGTTGTTAGTGTCATTTTGTACAGTAATTATTCATCTATATACCCGCATTATGTTGTGGGGTTATTTTCATTGTTTACGCTGCAGGGTTGGGTCAAAACGTGTTTTTGAATGGGTCCGTGTAATCGACGATAACTTAAGACTTGCGACCTAAAATTGGTGCAGCTAGGGCGCTTTTATGGTAAAAAATCGACCAATTTGGGACAAGCCTGTCGCACAAGTTTTTCTAGCGCAATGGATACAGCACCTACAGATACCATTTTATGCTCATAAACCAACCATGAGCGGGGGATGTCCGACAAGAAATTTCAGACAGATCCTTAGGCCTTGTAAAAATTGGCACCCCGTGTTAGTCGGAGGGGCTACACTTCAGATCGGGGGGGGGGGGGGGCTACACCTTCCTACAACATACATTGCGTGAAACTTTGGCTACTTCTATAGATTCTAGATTTATTTTAACACGCTGCTGTTGTAAAACAAACACAATTTGATGTATGACTAGCATACATTTATGTGATGATACCAAGGCCAATAGAATAGATGTGCGGGCGGGCAGAAGGGTTCCCTAGCTACCCAGTTAACAGCACGACCTCATATCATGGTGCAATAATGATGAATGATAATGAACTTATATACTAATATGGTAATAATGGTTCTTAAAATCTTCGGTTTATTTTATTATACATGCGGTCGGGGGGCTATATTTTCATTAAAAATTTATAATACATGGGTCGATTCTAGTGGGGCGTTATTATGTTTCTATCCGGGCTATTGTAAGACTGTATCAAAATATACTAATCGAGTTAGGAAACCATGCAGGAATCATACCGATGAGTAAACACAAGATTAGAATACGTCAGCCTACCACAAGTATTCTAATACAAAATTTTTGGCTGCAATGACTTACTGCATAATTTTTCTAATCTAAATAATTATATTATAATAATACATAAATTATTATTTAATAATGCCTAAAACACAGCCCTCCTGTTTCACCTGGCATGCGACAACAACAACAGCAACGAAGAAGTTTATTAACAAATAGCATACCGATATCCGGAAAATCAGCGTAACGAGGTTTTCATCAGGCTTTAAGGCTATCATAGCTCGAAACTTTAGGTAATGGCTTACTGACTTCCGGTGTACCGGTTACAAAATCTAATCACAAAATGGATAGATAAGCAAATTTTATTATAAAAGACAAGTTAATAAACCTAAATTCCACCGAAAAGTAAGCAAGTCCATGGATGCTTGTAAATAAAAAAACTGACATTTGAACAAGGTTTACAAGCAATGGTACAGTTTACTGAACCTGAACAAGGCAGCGCCTGCAAAGTCCTCCGACAACAAGTGATTTCGCCACCCAACGTGCAGCATACGCAGCGGATCGGTCAACCTTCGTCGGGTCTTTACCCGAAAACGCTCCACCTCCATGAGCGCCCCAACCACCATATGTATCGACAATAATTTTTCGTCCAGTTAACCCTGCGTCGCTCTGAAAATATTAACGCTTTAAATGTTTGATTCAGTGCTTCCGCATTGCGCATAAAACAACAATGACACACATAATGGTCCGCCTGTATCTTTAAACAATACCTTGAGTCTTGAAAATCGAGTAGTTCTATGCTATCACTAGGGTAAATGCTTTGTGTTCTACCTATATTGGGTTTTCCACAGAGATAAGAGCGCGCAGAAGGCGATGCCCCCCAGGTCAATTTTGTCTTCCCTCAAATCTGACCCCTAAAACCCGTACGATATGATGTAATGTGACATCAAAAGTAATTATACTCTGAACAAAACTTAATAATATGAATGCTTTTACATGAATATGACTACAAAGCATGACTTACAAAACTACTTTTATTTCGATTATTCGTAATAAATCCCTGAGTAAAATAAAGCGATGCCTGTTTATTTGCAGTAGATAAAAGCACAAATAGGTTGTAAAGACTTATAAATCACAAATGTAATGACGACTCCTAATCATTCTCGGGGAGGTTTCCCAGCCCCAATTAATCTGGGCTGTGCATTACTGATTCTCACAGATAGGAGCTAAGGGTCGCCAGGGAAAAATCAGAAACAGTACTGTTTTGATCGTCTGAAAAGACCAGAATATTGGTTAGCAAATCTATTATATTTAATAACCAATAATGATAGTTGGTTATTCATTATTCACTTTGATGGTTGTTTTTTGAAAATCTCGAAATGAATCGTACACATTTCTGGCATCGGTATTCGCACTTTTGAAGATGCCAACATGGGCTGTGATGTACGAACGGAATTTGCGTACGCGAACATTTCCCCATTTCGCACGTTTGTCCCGTGTATTAAATAACATGCTGAAGCGGACAACTATGTATGTGTCTTCGCTCTCTATTTGTGTATTATAGTAAACGAATAAAACACGATTGGTGATCGCGTTTTCACATCTGCGCGTTCAGCAAACTGCGACGCGAAATCGCTGCCGTTAAAGGTTTATGCTCTTTGCGGTATCGCAAATCGTGTATCCGTTCATAAGGGAAAATCGTGATATGTGAGCATTAATCGCTTTTACGACCGTGAGTTGGCTTGACGAAAGAGCAACCCAGGTGTATGCATCTAAGATGGACTCACGCATTAGCATTAATTTTAGACAAGCATCTGCAAATATTCAGTAACAGCTTAAAAGAGTACTGTCGTTCACTCAGAAACTATTTAACTGCAGTTTGTATCAGTGTCATTTCACGAAACCATGTAATTTTAAACACCACTTCGTGAAGCCCAAATGAAACGTTTTCGAATGCACAGTGTTTAGACCCCTTCCGATGTAAAAAAAAACGTTGGATTTTTCTAATATCCACGTTTCTATGCAAAACGAACTTCCTGAAACCTGTTACAGGGGTCGCAAAGAGCCCCCTGGGGTTCAAAAATTTAATCCGAAATAAGTCTTTATTCTATATGTTGACGCAGCGACACGTGAACTGTGGTCTGTTTGTATGCAAGCCGGACAAAAAGGGTTGCGGTCAAGCTATTTGGAGGACATGTGGCATACAATTGGTGCCGCTAGAGACCTTTTGAGGTTAAAAAATGATCAATTTAGAACAAGCGTGTCGCAGAAATTTTTCTAGCGCAACGGATACAGCACATACAGATACCATTTTATGCTCACAAACCAACCATGAGTGAGAGATGTCCGACAGAAAATTTCAGGTAGATCCATAGGTCTTGTAAAAATTGACACCATGATATGGGTAAGCCGGGGGGCTACACCTAAACTCGGGGCGGGGTTACACCTAAAGTCGGGGGCTGCATCTGTAGTCGGGTGGGGGGGGCTGCACCTTAAGTCGGGTGGGGACTCTACACATTTCTAGAGCACAGAATGGGCAAAACCTTAACTACTTCTAGAGGAATTTCTGGATTTGGTTTCACTGATAATCTGCGCGACGTACCACTCGTTGCCATAAACTGCATTAACACAGTTGCTAACGGTTGTAGGCGCTGCTTTCGATATTGTGGTTGCGGCTTTCTATGTGCTCGCTTTCAATGTTGCTGCAGCGAAGTCAAAACGGAACGCATCACGCTGCTGCTCAGTACACGTTCCACCGCGTGCACAAGTATCGCAAACGCAAGAAACAGGCCGGCAGCGAATCACTGACAAAGACACTGGCTTAAAACAGTGTAATCCATGAGTGCCCGGAATGGTGCGAGCATTTTCAGCACGAGAGCTGACTTCTTCCCGGGCACGCTCAACGTCCTGCGATGTACAGAGAAGTAATTTCATGTTAGAGCGGAATAGGTCTATAGGCAGGCGGAAGGGATGCTGTCACAGTTAACCGCAAGGCCCCATATTATGATACAATGATGACGAACTTATATACTAATATGGTTCTTGCGAACTTTGGTTGCGTTTATCAGAATGCGGTCTGGTGGGGGGGGCTACACATCAGGTCCGGGGGCTACATTTTCATTAAAAATTTTTAATACATGGCCCGATTCTAGTAGGGAGTTACTATATTTCTATCCGGCCTATTGTAAGCCTGTATGCCAAATTTGGTTTTTTAAACTGAATTTTCGTAAGGTCGTGGCGGCTACATTTTGCATACCTCATTTTTGGCATTTTGTGACCTTCGGCCTCATAAGTAAGCAATACATAGACATACGCACACATCTGTTTTTTCACTGACACCTGTACCGATGACGATTATCGTTATATAAAATTATTGGCGCTAGGGCACTTTGCCATTATTTACCAACGTATGCGAGTTGTCAGATTTGACCTAGGTCGGGGGGGGGGCTACATGTCGCGTCCCAAAGTTCCTGAAGCTTGGAGTCAGCTTCAGTGTCTATGTTTACCCCCAAGTTTTTCCGGAAAAATTAGCAAATATCAAACGATCATAGTGTAATGAAAAACACACATATGTATCGTGCTGCCCCCCCCCGCGAGCGTTTACTGTGGGACATGTGTTTTTTGCTTCATTTGGCCCATCCTATTCCTGGACCCCGTAGCTCCTGCTAGGTTAGGGGCACAGAAGTCCACCATACTTATAATGACCGTCGGGCAGCATATTACTACACCTCACAGCGCCATTAAAT
>JASANE010026107.1:0-49039 GCA_030248225.1 Trileptium ribeirensis
CCTGAAGGAGGTTGGACGGTTTATACCATGTCTCCAGCCGGATCGGTCCAAGGCCTGTTCACCTCGTAGTCCGGTCAATCGTAGACCTTCTTGAATGTTCTGATTCCAGCTCTTCTTTGGACGACCTCTAGGTTTAGCGCCTGATACCTCGAGGCGTAGGACGTTTTGACACCGTTGTACATGCCCGAACCATCGGAGGCGTTGTTTTCTCACAGCTGAACTAATTTCCAGCAGGCCAGCCTTCCGTAATACTTCTGCTGATGACACTCTGTCTGCCAGGCTGATGCGCTGCATCCATCGGATCATTTTCATGTCGGTTCGGGCAAGCTATTATTCGACTCTTTTAGTCATTGGCCAGGTTTCAGCACCATAGAGCAGCACCGGACGGATGGTGGCCCGATATAGTTGAGATCTTAACTGGAGCGGTATACTTTGCCGAGTCAGGATTCCAGCTAGAGCCTTCCATTTACCCCAGGCGGCGCGCACTCGTGCCCGAGCCGCCGCCTCAGATGTACCTGTATTGTCCAGCGTGTCACCAAGGTATGATAATTTTGAGACAACATCAAGACCAATTTCCGACATAGCCGTTTCCGCGACGTTGTCTGCAGCTGTTGAGTGACCATTGTTAGAGCATGTCGTGCAGATGAAGCTCGCCGTGGCATTGCTGAGAGCACCGGTGATATTCGAACACCTTTTGTGACACCACAATGTGCACTGTCGGGACTGAATGGCATTGCAACCGACTCCCGACTTACATAGAGAGCATGGCCAGCGCCCTGTCGCTATGACTTCCTTCATGCCACCACTGACTAACACTTTCGTCTTTTGCGTCGTTGACCTTTAGTCCATGGTCTGCAAGGCCAGCTTTCCAAGCTTCGAACTTTTGAATGAGGTCTCGCTGTGACTCAGCAGTAATAAATATGTCGTCAGCGTATAATAGCTCCCAAGGCGAGCTGGTTCGAAGTGATTTGGTTACCTCTTGCATGACCATGATGAAAAGCAACGGACTCAGAATGAACCCCTGGTGAACGCCGACGCCAATTCCGAAATTTCTGCTATCTCTGGCGGTCGATCGAACTAAAGTCGTTGCCCCTTCATAAGTAGCCATAACAAGGCGAATAAGGTGTTCAGGTACGCGTTGTCTGAACAAACAGGTTCGCGTTTTGAAAAACAAACTGCTAATTTTGGCATTTTGCCATGGCTGGCAGACAACAAATAGTTGTGCGCTAATTCTATACTTTAGTTGACCAACAATGCTTGCTCAATGAAGCACCTCAATGATAGAAAGGTTAGTATAATTTCTATTGACGGCACACCTGTGAGTGAATTTCCACGGCGGAGCGAGCGTAGTGCGCTGGAGTTTCCAAAAATAGCGATCAACTGTTCTAAAATGTTTTGTCTATCTGTGTGTAATACATAACTAAACTCTAACTATAATTTTTTCGCATTTGCCGTGTAACTCTAATCTCGCTCTACTTTCGGGCAGCTTTACATAGTCAAGGAGAGAACATTATTTGCCCAGACGGAAACGGATTTAAACGCGATTTTGAGCAATTAATTGTGTCCGTTACTGTAGTACATAACCATTGAATTTCCCTAAAATGAAACTGAATCGTACCTATTCTGAACGAGAAATGCAATGACGCCCAAATGAGATCCGACTGTGTTTCGTGTGACAGCACGATGCAACACCAGAGGGTGGCAATTCTAAAACGTAAAAAGTTAAAATGCAGGGCTACTGTTCTGTCGTCATTATTAGAAATATTACACTTATACAGTATACCAGGGCTAGGACAACTGAATTCATGACTCCAGGTACACATCGGGTACTGGTGAATCTTTCACGTCCAAGTTATTTACTTAGAGCATAAAGCAATCGCTCAGTTCCAAAAAAAATACTCGCACAGCTCAAAAAAATGGAGCGAGGTAACCTACTATGGGGCAACCGAAACCTGAAACCCATTCGTCTCGAAAAGACAGACATATCAAGCAACCCGAAAATGAAACATCAGTTATAACGCTTCCAAACAAGATCCAACAATGGCTTACGTTTGACTAATCGAAGATTCTGAACTGACAACACGCTTTAAATTAACCGCAAACCGCAACCTCAACGGAAAGGTAATGATGCATATACATTAAGAGCAATATTTTTGCCTCACTCGGTGCATACAAAACATTAAATCATTATAAAACATTGCAGCAAAACAACACTGCGCCATTGTGTTTAGCAACTCTGAAACATGAATGCAACCCAGTGAACATGATAAATATAAGTCTCCAACAGTATGGCACGCAGGAATCGTCTTTTAGTGACAATTTCTAAAAATTAACTTTTCCACGTAGCTTAAACACGGTTGCACTAGCAAAAATGCCTATAGACATAGTTATACGATCAGAGATTGAAGATTCAAACGAAAATAGACGAAACTTACCTGAGCGGCCACGCCAGGTTTTTGTGCATTGTCGATCGACCTTCGATAATCGGTTGCGATGCTACTGCCGCTGTTCAAAGCAGGCGAGGTAGCCATATACGCTGTCAGCAGCGGCAGTACTTCGCCGTGCTCGATCGCCTGCTCCATCAGTTCGGTTCGTGCCTCTGGACTCAGCGCCTTCGCAAATTTTCGATCCACATATTTTTGATGAATAAACGACTTTCGGGCAGGACTGAAACAAATTAGACATTAAATATATTGACGATAAGTACGCGAAATATAAGCTGCGTTGGCGCAACGCTGCGACTACACCTGCAGTTGGTGGAAATTTGACAAATTTTTTACCTTCTGTACCTCTGATAACAACCGCACTCTAGCTTACATGTCACCGGTTTATTATTTTGCTGAAATTCTAACCAGTTTCCTAGGTTCCATCGGTAATATACATAATAATAACTGGCCACTACTAAAACCGGCGATTAGTCGACAGCAGCTGCCTAACTTAGCTACGGTCGATTGAATTATACAAATTAGGCTTGCTAAGATGAAAAGTATGCAGGGGCCTCCAGATGTATAGGCTTCTCTAAAATCAAACGCCCTAATCAAAATGTACCAAGATGCTTTGCTCGCTCCATTCTGCAGACGTCCCTAAGTACCCACAAGACAAACAACTGTAACGACAAAAAGTAAAAATGTATAGAATAAAATCCATGAGAGGGCGAACACACTAGAATCGGCGAAGCAAGTTGAATTACGAGTGCATATATTACATTATAATCTTTGTTACTTTACACTTAGACCTACAACCATGTGGCATCACCAAACGAGACCATCTCACCGGCACTACTTTAAACCTTCAGTAGCGTTGCTGGTTCGTCACAATTGTTTGACGCATGAACCAATGTCTACTTCATGCAAGATGGATCGCTGTGGTTCAAGTCTTGTACGTTGACTAAAAGGGGTTGTCGCTCAACTCGCTAAAGAACCTTACAAAGCTAGCGTCCAACAACACAATGCGCGATTTATCTGCACCCATTATGCAGGAAAGAGTTAAATCCGCTCTGATATTTTTGTTACAAAAACTATTTAATCCCGTTAAAAATATAAATTGTTTCAGGACTCAGATTGCTGCCCTCTTTCGCTGCGAGGTGCTACGTTTTAGCTTGCTGCTAACTACTAGCCGTGGTTGTACATTACCGATTTAAATTTAATCACAATCGATCAAAACATTCAACCGAAAAAGAACCAATTTTTATATATTTGAAATTTATTTAATTGCGCTAAAATAGCAGTTCCTCGAAATGTCGCGTAGCAAAGATCAAACATTCAATACATCGTTAAGAAGCTACGGAAATATCTGGCTAGATACACGGAAAACCAAAGAAAACATATATATACTTGCTACCGCGTTTCGTCGCCTACCGTTAAAATGCGAGTGAACAAATCTCATACCCCCGTAAAGCATTAGACATACCCGGAAACATTGGAATCAATCTTTTCCTGTGGTAAGAGAGCGGCTTCGAGAACCGAATTCAATGCTTCATTTCCTACCGCAGTTGCGATCTAAAAGTGGATAAAAAATAATTATCTGAACTTACGCACTAATTACTTTGACTAATGGTGACGTCTTCGAAGATTGGGGTGCGAAGGCAATTTGTTAGCCTTTCACAGACCAAGTCTATTCCGGTATTTACAAGGTATATAAATAACAGGGATTCAAGCTAAAAATTTAACGCCGTAGCGTCAAGGTATTTCGTCTCATGAAAACGTAATAACTTATTTTATTTGACGATTTGACATTATTACCACTACGATTTTTGCACCACCGCAAACCTGAGTTAATAAAGCGTATAAATGGCGAAAGAAACACCGATTAGCAGCGGCCGAGTACCAGTAGTTCGTTCAAGTACACTACGAAGTGCATTCAGATTCGTTGGGATATTGTTCATATGAGAAATGGCATAGCATAGCACGTACCGCGTTTCCATGTGTCGTGCGAAGGGATTTGGCCGATATTACAGAAACCAAAAATATGTCAATTATCTAAGGGGGGTTATAATATATCACGAAGGAATTATCTGGACTAAAAACTTCTGGCCTGTCCACAGTGGGGGGTGGTGGGGGGACCCCCCACTTTCCAAATCCCCCCATGTCCGTGAGATTTTCCCCCATGTCCGTCCCCCGACTCGGCCGAAACCCCATGTTCAACTAATTCCAAAACTTTTTTATGTCTGAAAATTTATGTTTTTTGTTTGCAAATTGTTTTTTAAACATTAATTACCACTATTTATAATGCTAAAATATTGTTTTTAGCTTGAAAGGACGTTCACAGTAGTAAAAATGCATGAAAATATGGAAATATTTTGTATTTTTAAGCAAAATTTATCCCCCCCACTTTAAAATTTCCCCCGAGAATGAACATTGGGGCCCCTCGAAGTTTCCCCCCCCCCACTTTTCGGAGGGCTGTGGACAGGCCAGCTTATGGTGTTAAAATATGAAAATTTAGTGTTCAAAGGAAGGGGTGGTGTCTTTTAGAGGACACGCAGTACCAATAAAAGCTTAGCCACCCTTCCCTCTATAAAAAATTCAGGCAAAGAATGATCAAACCTTACGCTATGGATTGGTGGATTTAACGGTTATTTGGGTTCCACTGAAACTGGAAGCCACGATGACGTCATATTACGGTTACAGTTTTTCTTGATGGAAATAATTATAACCAGGACCGATTGCTTCCGTCCCAGCAAAATTTCTCTGTTCTAATTATACAAAAATTGTTCTGAATGCATCGGCTGTAGCTCACCAGTAATTGTGCTGTGTGAACGCGATCCAGATGCAAGGATTGTATCCGCGACACATGAACGCCCAACTCGCGATGCACTCCGGAACAATCGATACAGTACAATCCACCGAGATTTGTCGACAGCCATGTGACATCTAAAGTGCAAAAAAATAGAAAATATATTTATCCGACATGACCTTCAAGAATGCACTAAGCAATACGTCGGTGAAACACTGACAGCAGTTGCGTATTTTTTATTTTCAAAGATAAAAGAACTAGAACCCGCTAGCTTTTAAACCTCACAAGCAGCAGCGCTAGGTCGTTGAATTTCTTTCAATTCAAACGTTTCTTACAGCTACCGATATTTTGATAGACTCAAAGTTAAATTGCGATGACTATCCATCAATATTATGAGCCAACATAACGAATAAATTTAGCATATTAATACATGTAAACATAATTACAGATTAAAACAAGCCATTTGGGTACAAAATAGTACTGCAGCGACAAAGAGTTTGATCTTCGCGAGAAAAAACGCTTTAAGCCCTTATTTTTGCCTAATCTGAGATCGGAATTAACTAACAGCATCCGTTTGTCGCAAAATGAAAAATGAACAGTAAAAATTCGAGCCAAATAGAACCTGCTATTCCAAAAACCATAAATGCGCAGCTTTCACAATGTTGGGAAAATATCGATAAAATGCAATTTAGAGGAAGACCCACGGTTAAACCAAACGTCGCAACAGCAAATTATTTTTCTGTTGTCAAAGCCGACGCTGAAGATATTATCATAACGTTCTCCAAATTGAGGACGAAGATCAAGTCAACTTTCACACTCAAAACAAATTTTCGCAGTTAGACAAAAGTTTGAACATAATTTTAGTAAGAATTGTCAGTGGCGGGGATTTTTTACGGTGGAGTGGAAGTAAATTGCCAAGACAGAAGCGATCAATCTTTGTGTCCTCAAAAATGAAAAGGCATCCAATAATTACCAGAAGGTAATGTTCAAAAAGAGAGCACATGGTATTTCGGCAAACAATGATAGCTGAGGCAAACTTTCATATTCAGATTTCTAATGATTGTTTACTTTATTTGGTGAAACACCAGTGTCTTAAAGCAGACATTGAGACATTATGATGGCTGACTAAAATGACGTCGCAAACGCCTGAGCGACGCGTGGACTTCACGCTATGCAATTGCTTACCATTCCCTCCGTCAACGCCACAGTCGCAACATCGGTCGTTGCCAGGCTTTCGTCGAATCGCTTCGAGGAATGTTGCTTCTTCAACCGAATGAAAAGGATCTCCCGCGTTCTCGCCGGACGGTCCCGCTCCGTACAACGACGTCCGTGACAGACTACTGGTATTATTCGAAGCTAGCAGCGACTGATCACCATTAGCACCACAGCTGACTCCACCGTTGAAGATTAGATGATTTTGTGCCTCGCCACGGGATGCGTCGAGATAGGCGATCCAGCTACAAAATTGAACATTACTGAAACGCAACGAGCAAAGCTGTTTCAACTGAGAGTGCTAATGAGAAGAATCGTGAAAATTTCTTTTATTTATCTGTTAGTATTACTCCGTCTTCTGTTGGATGTATTTCTATAAAATTTTTTGTTCAACAGAAAGGATCAAAATGGTCAAAAACTGCGTGTACCTATTTTTCGCATATCTTGCGATAGCGCCATCGAAAACCGGAGTCGCCTTCATTAATATTTACAGCCTTTCCATGCATCACTGTTTGTCCTATCGAGATTACAGAACGTAGTGAAGCATAGGTACAACTACGCCTTTTGCGTGCACAACCAATCAGCTCTCGATAGCATACGTCGATATGCTATATATGTAAATATCACACAATACCGCACAAGTTGGAACAAAACGAACACCGGCAATAAGTTTCCCGTGCCCGAAAACCTCCAGTGCTATCAGCCTCCCAGGCAGGGTTTTTTCAAAAATTGTACTGTTCAAAAATTTGGTGATTTATAACCGTGAGTGTTCATTTTTAAGCATGACTGTTATATTTTAAAACTACATAGCTATGACGCTAAGATATGCCCTAGTGCGTAACCAAGCATATATATGGCTTGTCCACGCCCCTCCGAAAAGTGAGGGAACTTCGGGGGGCCCCCCATGTTCATTCTCGGGGGAAAATTGAAAGTGGGGGATAAATTTTGTTTAAAAATACTAAATATTTCCATATTTTCATGAATTTTTACTGAATACCGTGAATGTATTTTCAAGCTAAAAAACATTTTAGCATTATAAATATCGTTTTTAATGTTTAAAAAACAATTTACAAACAAAAAATTTTTGGAATTAGCTGAACTTGGTGGGTTTCGGAGGTATTTGGGGGACGGATATGGAGGGATTTGAAAAGTGGGGGTCCCCCACCCACTGTCGACAGGCCTGTATATTACATAGGAATATGTGGGTGCATTACTTAAGCTATATATACATAACGTAAGTGTCTGGTGTACTGCTATACACATGAATAATAGCTTATGAAAAATTCGAAAGTTAAGATATAAATAACCTTGCTTCCGTAAAGGGTACTAAAATGTGGTAAAAAAACCCTTTTTGGTTTCTGACCACGAAACGTTGGGCGTCATACCTCCGTACCCATAGAACCATGAATCACAGAGCAAACCCAGCACCGGCATGAGTTTGCCATGCCCGAAGACCCGCAGGCGGAACTTATCAGCAGCCCAAGACGCCAGAACAAATTTTCAAATTTTGGGTAGAGGAACCACTGGGGCGCCATACCCCCGTACTTCAAACCCCATAAATCTAGAACCGTAGCCTTAATCGAAAAACAAAAAGAGGCATCTGCATTTATCATTTTACTGTGAAATAAAACAAACCAGAGAAAAAAATTCGAAAGTTAAGATAAAAATAACCTTGTTTCCGTGAAGGGTACTAAAATGAAATAAAAAACCCACATTTTGACCCCCTGATCCCGGAACCACAATCCAAATCAAAAACGCTTGTGGATGAGCACAGTAAATCGACTACGCGGTTCGAATAAGCCTAAGAAATCGGTAAACTCGCTTCCGAGTTATGGCCGACCACACACACAGACGGAATTTAAGATTTCACTCTTGCAACACACAATCTCCACTACATTTCAAGATGTTCTAATAACTTTTTTCGGTACGATGGTTTTGTGATCTAGAATGCAACTTCATCATATTATCAGGTTGCCACAATTTTTTGACTGCCAATTTCCCAATTTTTCTGGGTTTACGATTTTTCAGATGTAACATCCCTTCTTTTGCGTACCATTTTTTTATGTTCACCATGTAGAACGATCCAAAAATGCCAAATACAGAGATGTCTCTGGCCGCCTGCGCATAACTAAATATCTTTTGCGCACCATTTTTTTATGTTCACCATGCAGAACGATCCAAAAATGCTAAATACAGAGATGTCTCTAGCTGCCTGCGCATAACTAAATATCTTTTGCGCACCATTTTTTATGTTCACCATGCAGAACGATCCAAAAATGCTAAATACGGAGATGTCTCTAGCTGCCTGCGCATAACTAAATATCTTTTGCGCACCATTTTTTATGTTCACCATGCAGAACGATCCAAAAATGCTAAATACAGAGATATCTCTGGCCGCCTGCGCATAACTAAATATCTTTTGCGCACCATTTTTTATGTTCACCATGCAGAACGATCCAAAAATGCTAAATACAGAGATGTCTCTAGCTGCCTGCGCATAACTAAATATCTTTTGCGCACCATTTTTTTATGTTCACCATGCAGAACGATCCAAAAATGCTAAATACAGAGATGTCTCTAGCTGCCTGCGCATAACTAAATATCTTTTGCGCACCATTTTTTATGTTCACCATGCAGAACGATCCAAAAATGCTAAATACAGAGATGTCTCTAGCTGCCTGCGCATAAAAAATATCTTTTGCGCACCATTTTTTATGTTCACCATGCAGAACGATCCAAAAATGCTAAATACAGAGATGTCTCTAGCTGCCTGCGCATAACTAAATATCTTTTGCGCACCATTTTTTTATGTTCACCATGCAGAACGATCCAAAAATGCTAAATACAGAGATGTCTCTAGCTGCCTGCGCATAAAAAATATCTTTTGCGCATCCTTTTTTATGTTCACCATGCAGAACGATCCAAAAATGCTAAATACAGAGATGTCTCTAGCTGCCTGCGCATAACTAAATATCTTTTGCGCACCATTTTTTTATGTTCACCATGCAGAACGATCCAAAAATGCTAAATACAGAGATGTCTCTAGCTGCCTGCGCATAAAAAATATCTTTTGCGCACCATTTTTTATGTTCACCATGCAGAACGATCCAAAAATGCTAAATACAGAGATGTCTCTAGCTGCCTGCGCATAAAAAATATCTTTTGCGCACCATTTTTTATGTTCACCATGCAGAACGATCCAAAAATGCTAAATACAGAGATGTCTCTAGCTGCCTGCGCATAACTAAATATCTTTTGCGCAACATTTTTTTATGTTCACCATGCAGAACGATCCAAAAATGCTAAATACAGAGATGTCTCTAGCTGCCTGCGCATAACTAAATATCTTTTGCGCACCATTTTTTATGTTCACCATGCAGAACGATCCAAAAATGCTAAATACAGAGATATCTCTGGCCGCCTGCGCATAACTAAATATCTTTTGCGCACCATTTTTTATGTTCACCATGCAGAACGATCCAAAAATGCTAAATACAGAGATGTCTCTAGCTGCCTGCGCATAACTAAATATCTTTTGCGCACCATTTTTTTATGTTCACCATGCAGAACGATCCAAAAATGCTAAATACAGAGATGTCTCTAGCTCCCTGCGCATAACTAAATATCTTTTGCGCACCATTTTTTATGTTCACCATGCAGAACGATCCAAAAATGCTAAATACAGAGATGTCTCTAGCTGCCTGCGCATAAAAAATATCTTTTGCGCACCATTTTTTATGTTCACCATGCAGAACGATCCAAAAATGCTAAATACAGAGATGTCTCTAGCTGCCTGCGCATAAAAAATATCTTTTGCGCACCATTTTTTATGTTCACCATGCAGAACGATCCAAAAATGCTAAATACAGAGATGTCTCTAGCTGCCTGCGCATAAAAAATATCTTTTGCGCACCATTTTTTATGTTCACCATGCAGAACGATCCAAAAATGCTAAATACAGAGATGTCTCTAGCTGCCTGCGCATAAAAAATATCTTTTGCGCATCCTTTTTTATGTTCACCATGCAGAACGATCCAAAAATGCTAAATACAGAGATGTCTCTAGCTGCCTGCGCATAACTAAATATCTTTTGCGCACCATTTTTTATGTTCACCATGTAGAACGATTCAAAAATGCCAAATACAGAGATGTCTCTAGCCGCCTTCGCATAACTAAAAATGAAAATATGTCAAAAGTTGTTCTTCGTGGAAAAATCTATAGCAAAGGTTCTAGGCCCAACAGTAAAAACTAAATATTTTTTATTAACCAGACCCAAGCTGTACCCAATACGAAAATTTTGGGTTAAATCACCATAATCCAAAGTATTAACTGCTCGGTTTTTCATAATTTTCCTCATAACTACTTTGTAATTTTGCTAAAATTTCTTGCACGCCCTTGGCGCGGCGGCGCTGGGAAAGGACGGGGCGGTGCTGGAAACGGGGAACGGAGAAGTGCATATGCGTAGATGTGTGTTTGTAATGATTGCAATTTGTGTATATACTTGAGCTCTCCATTCGCTGAAAATTTCGCCAGGGGGCATGAGTCGAAATCTGGAATTTCGAACAAGGGCGCGCGCGCCCAATTTTATCAGGAGACATTTTGCCAAGAAAAAACTGTTAAAAATAGTATCTAAAAATAGTATAGTATAGAAATACTGCTAAAACACTTTCGATGGAAAGACAAGGCTATTTTGAAGCGAAGTTTGACAAAACTAACGAAATATTTTGCTTCAAGACGGAATTTTAATACCAACTTTGATCAAAGTTTATGTCATTTGCGAGTACTTTTACCCAGTCGAAACAACAAAAATTTTGGCAAGAGGCGAAGATCCGGGAGAGCCCAAAATTTTGCTATGAGGCACGAACCAGTGGGCACCCGGTTTTTTCCACGGGGCACCTGAAAAAGACAGGCCCCCACCCCCAATTTAGAGAGCCCAGTATATTCAACCACTTTTGCCACCCCAGCGCCAGCAATATTTACTCATGCCTAGTCAAATAATAGACCCAATGTCCATTTTGAAAAGGCACTGCTGACGCATATAAGGCAAGAGAATTTTATTTGAACCTATGCCGCAGCTCTTACATGACGATGCCCTGTTAATTAATATAAGTTAAACTATGAAAATGATTTCAGTAAAATTAGACTCATTTTTCAAAACTACAACCCGGTAAAAATCCATCTCAATCGCATAATTTTAAAATTAATTTTGCTACGAAAAACTACACCAAATGGAATCAATTATTATTTTTTATTTATACAAGATTTTTGTTTTCTCAAATAGCATTGGTTTGTCCAAAGTGAAAGCTGCAAAAATTGTTTCTGTTTAGAAATATCTCTTTCTGAAGTTAAAAATTTAATTAATTTTAGGTAAAAAATTGATTGAAAAGACGTTTTTTCGATTGATTTCGATCGATTGAAGATTGAAAAAATTAAATAAAGACGTTTTCGGGCCGTTCCTTATGTAACTCATTAACATTTATCGGTAAAAAACAAATTGTAAAATATTTTGATATAGATACCTGGAAGAACACCCCCGGTTTAACCCCGCCCTAGTCCTACCCCTGCCAAATTCTTGTAATATCTCCAGTTGCGAAGCAGACGCCCCGCGTTCATACCACCGTGAAAAATCTTAGGCGAATGGACAAGCGAGTATATAACGCGATTTTCATCAATTTGATTATAGTTTCGACAAGTTAATTTAAATTGACTGAAATAAGATTTCGTTTGGTGATTTTAAAGCCAGTTTGGCGTTAAGAATGAAAACAAGTCAATCCATCCAAAACAAAACTCATTTGAATCCGAGAAATGCAACGAAATTTAGTTTCAGTCTCTGCTGCGTGTATCGATCCGAGCTGTGAGTAACAGAACATTGCCAAAGAACCAAGCATCGATTTCAAACATGCCCCAGCGATTGCAACCGCACACTACTAGCTTACCTTGCAGCTTCTGACTCTTTCTCGGCTTGGAAATGATATGTTCGGTTGTCTTAAAATAAACCAGCCCAACATGTCAATTACAATTACAATAAATTAGGCACAAACTCAATCATCTAAACTCCTGGACGGTTAGGGATACGTCCGTCATTATACAGCGGCTAACATGAGTTAAAAATTGTTTTCTGATGGCAAAAGTGGCAAACTGGATAGTATCCAGTGATATTGTTCGATAAGGCGACATTTGAGTGTTGACTATTGTGCAGAGTTTTTCTTTAAAATAATCCAGCTAACCATGAATTTCCTTGATTACCGCTAGGCATTGGAATTACTTTGATCTTAACGATATATTGACATTGTGAATGTTCACCAATTTCATTGAGTTACAACGCTCAAGGGGATAAAAACCATCTTGGACTCCTCGTATTAATCTGTTTTTAACATTCTTTGACTATCACAATTTTCAAATTAAACGGTGACAAAAATGAGAACCGTTTGATACATGAGAAGCTTAAAGTGCTCCCGCTACGATTTCCTTCTGTCGTTAACGATTAGCGGTCGTTTGTTCAGCCATCCGTCAAAATACAAGAGAACATAAAATTGATGTTTTGGGCAGCACATCCAAAACGTGAAGAAACAAAACAATGGCCTATTAACGATTACTTCTAAAACATTAAGTTACCGGTTCGTGACCGTTTCACATTTGAACTAGAAATTTATTTTGTTATCGAACGAAAATTCTCCCGTTTATTGTTTGAAAACCGGCACATCGCGTTTAATTTTCGCGAACTATATACATTACCATTAATAAAAGAGCTGTTTTAGCGTAACGAAAAGATGCGGAACGCGAGTTCATCAAATGGCCTAACATCAAATGGTTGCATTGTGTTAATGTACAGAAATCACCCCGTTTTGCAATACCTTCAAAAAAACTTACAGCAAACCAAATCGAAGCATTTACGTTCGTCAAGGTTCGGCTGAAACAATAAAATAAGAATAAATCTAAAACGAAATTTACATTAATTTTATGAAGGAACATAAGGTTGCACTGACTCGAATTATTCGACAATCGCCATGCATGTGACCATGACACGAGGAAAGGTGTTTGTCAAGAAGTTATGATTGTTATGGTCTGGCACATTTCAGAGAAGTATTTGTGGGAGTGCAATTTTCCTTAGGCTATTAAGGAAATCACGCACTAGCCACAAACCTGGTACAATTCCAGAAGTAACCTGTTTTGAGAAAGCCAATTCGAGCCAAAGCTATTGATTCTTCTGGTCTGTTACACTTGCTGAGATTTGTTATAACGTAGCGACCTTGAAAATAATGTTGCCTCGCATTCTGAGTACAAGCTATATAGCTCATCTCAGCTCTCTTCGGCGTCAGACCTAGGGTGCTCTATAGACTTTGATCCTTTTGGTTTCTGAGCCATGGCTCGAAACAATGTGTCGCACCGGAAGGTAATCTGACTACTATGCAGATTTGGAACGGAACCAATGATGATCTCATGGCCCGTAAAATTTTTCCCACTACTTGAAACGATGTTGGAGAAACTCTGTCGTAAACGATTGTATAACTAACTATAAATTAATTGAAACCATTCAATCTGTTCCTTGTCCCGCTAAAAACGTCGACAGATACTGATTTGAATATTAACCATACTTTTGTACACGCCTTGTCGTAATGATCCTCTATTCACGTTTTAGCATTTCGAAACGTTAATGCAAAGCTATAGAATATATTTAAAAAAAAAGAGAGAAAAGAAGAAAAAAAAAAAAGAAAGAAAAAAAGAAGGAAAAGAGAAGAAAAAACGGCCCAAGGAGCCAAAAGCAAACAAAAGAAAAAACACAAGAAAAAAGAAACAAAAATAAAACCAAAAAACGAACAAAAACAACGACAAAAAACAAATAACCACCAGACAAACAACAACAAACAAAACACAAACACAAATAAAAACCAGCCAAATCCGGCAGCCCTATAAAACATAACCAAAGACGATATCAAAACACCCAGCAAAGCCCCACGCAAACAACCAAACATCCACCCAAAAACAACACCCACGAAACATAATCAAAATAATAAAACCCCCAATAACCAACCTCAGCAACACCAAACCTACCACACAGCACCCAAAAAACAATACACCAACCACAACAAATAGCTTAAACAAACAAACCAAAGAGAAACACAACACAAAAAACACAAAAATAAATCTAAACAAAAAAACAAAAAAATAAAACATAAACCACGACAGACTCCAAATAACAAAAAAAAACCACAACCATACCCAAATCCATAACAGAACCCCCACACACACCTACCAAAAAAAAAAAAAACACCTACACCCAAGAGAACAAAATAAACCATATACTCCACCAACACAACAACAACCACGATACAAATCACAAAACACAGACAAAACAAATAACCAACAACAACTCTCAAAACAACCAAAACAGAACTAATCCAATACCAAAAAACACTCCCACAAATACTCTCAAATCCAGACCAGAACAATCATAACCACAAACACCTCCTCCACACACACACATACAACAAACAAATCCCATAAAAAAAAATTCTTAATTACAATTCAGCCAACCACCAAACAAACCACTAAAAACAAAAATATTTACACCAATAACAACCAAACCACTACAACCCCAACCAAAACACCTAAAAAAACAAAAAAAAACCACCCAAACAAAAACAAAATAACAAAAAAACACAAAAACCACAACCAAATTAGTTGTGCCGTCTACGGTGTCCACACTTATTTTGGCACGTCCGCTAGCATGACTGGACTAGGAAACATTCGTGTTGCCCGACTCCCGAGGTTGCAGTTATTGGGCGAAAAAGCAGTTTCCCAATGATTAACAAACAAAATTACTATTGAAATTGATCAACGCCAATCCATTAACCAATGAAGGCAATGTTCTGCTTGCAAAACGGTGGATGCTTACAGACGGATAATGACTCATTACGCGTCCCAAGGGCTATCGCCTTTTCCAAAAGCCAAATCGAAACTTTTCAAAGAAATCAAAATCGTACACTTAGGAGAAAAGACGGGTCAGACTGTTTCAAAAATAGGAAAGCTGACCAAAAACGATACAAAAACAGACCCACAATTTGGAACCATTATTATATACTTACAGATTTAGCAAAAATTGAAAAAACACTTCCACACATCCTACAGCGCAAAAGCATCAACTTTGGAAACACAAAAATAACCCAAACTTACTTTAATTTTGCACGTTGCTAGCTGCAGTTTTACAGGTTGTTTCGTTTCGTCTGAATGGTAGACCCTAAAAACGCCGTCGCGAACCTCGCAACGCCGTTTTTGCCACAATCGCTTCATTTTGCCCTCCGATTTTTTATACAAATATCCGGTTTTTGACTGCGCTCCAAGCGCCGGGAATGAATTGTGTCCGTCGAGATTTCCGACAATGGAAGACGCGAGCGAATAATTTGGATAGTTGTTTGAAGACAGATAATTGGAAGCGCTATAGTTAACGGAACCGGGCCGCGGAGATGAAACGGTTCCAGTGGCATTCCGGTGGTGCTGTTCGGTGGCGGATTCCTAAAATGAGCGCTGGACTAAACAAAAATAAACGGGTCGCTGGAAACCGTTTAAAGCGAAAACATAATTTTAGTACGAAATTTCGAGTCTTTCACTGGTAAGGTGGCATCCTTTTTTGCAGTACAAGAACAATATTTGGAAAAGTTTAGCGTAAACATTTAAGAAAAATTAATAAAAGGTTCAGTACAATGAAAAAATGTTGCACGATCCTTACTTTCCAAATCGGCGATACACAAGGCCACGTGTTTCCCAAAACTTAGACAATTGGATATATTGAACTCAAGTATGGCATAGCTCAGGTAGTTCGAAGTGCTCCAGATAAATAGCGATGAAATTTAACGGTAACTTCAGGCTAAGCCAATTGCCTAGCCGTTAATATACGACAAAATCCGACCCAGCAAGGCTTCAGCAACATTGTTTACCAAGTCATACAGGCACAAAGATTACCAGTGTTTACCAAGTCATACGGGGCACAAAAAATACAATTGTTTACCAAGTCATACGGGGCACAAAAAATACAATTGTTTACCAAGTCATACGGGGCACAAAGATTACCATTGTTTACCAAGTCATACGGGGCACAAAGATTACCATTGTTTACCAAGTCATACGGGGCACAAAGATTACCATTGTTTACCAAGTCATACGGGGCACAAAGATTACCATTGTTTACCAAGTCATACGGGGCACAAAGATTACCATTGTTTAAAAAGTCATACGGGGCACAAAGATTACCATTGTTTACCAAGTCATACGGGGCACAAAGATTACCATTGTTTACCAAGTCATACGGGGCACAAAGATTACCAATGTTTACCAAGTCATACGGGGCACAAAGATTACCCATGATTGTTGTCTGCATTTTTATGGCGAGTGGATCAATTTCGATCAAATTTCTACAGAACACAATTATCGGCACACACTCAATATCGGTTTCCATTTGGCTTGATAGTCTAGGAATTACAGTTTGACTGACTGAACACGAGTTTCGTCGGACCAACCTTGTCGGCATAAGCATCTGAAGGAGCGCCAGGCGAAGTCCGTACACGGTCTTGAGTTGCCAAAAGCGCTTTGCGTTCATCTTCCTGGACGAGCTTAATATCGGTGAGCTTCGAAATGAGAGCAACAACGTACGCGTTCAATTCCTCGATTTTGCGAAGACTGTCTTGGAAATAGCTGAAATATTTTCATTTTTCTTTCAGTGTTCTTTGTTTATGAAGCGATAATAAGAGCGTTGGATGAGAACCATTTTATAATAATGTCAGTTTCTGCGTTTAATATAAGAATATCCCATCAAAGTACAGCGGTATCGAAAGCATTTCACCCGTTTCTGTTCCAAAAGTTGACCGAAATATGATGAAATTCTGTCAACTTTACTTACGAGCTCTAGGATCGTAATTTCGCTTAAAAGTAACTGATTAGCACATAATTCATGTTCAAATTCATTCAAAGTTCTCCTACACATGAGGACGTGGCGTATGAACAGAATGCTTACTACAGTCAATCTCTTGATTTAAGGTACAACTAATTCCACGCAATACAATGCGACGGTATTCTACTCAGCTTTTATTCTGTAAAAGTTGTTGAATGGATAGACAAAAACTTTGACAATACTGTTTTGCTGATATTCAGAAGTGTTGTTTTGAAGCGATATCTATGAGCAATATCGATCCAGCCTACTCCATTCGCTGAAAATTTGGCCAGGGAAAGCATAAACCGGGGACACTAGTTCGGAACTGAGGGCTCCAGATTTTGCCATGGGCATAAGCCACATATAGAACCACCGTGGCTAACTCTGTTCTTCTGGCTTCCGAGTAAAATTTAACATTTTACAACAAAATATGGTAATTATTAGTAAATGGAATCCAAAATAGCTGTAAAAACGTTTCACTTGAGGTTAAAACCAATTTTTGTTCAAATTAATCGAATTATTCATTTCAAAAGGGATTTTTATAAAAAAATTCAGCTTTTGCTGTCAACTTAGGTGAGTTTTTCGGAAGGGGGAGTAAAATTTTCGCCGTGCGAGCTAAAATTTTGTTATAGGCCCCAACATAGAGCACACAACGATTCCACGGAACCCCACACTCCAACACACTGGAGAAACCAGGGACGAATGGACAAAACTACTCTTCCATATGAATCCTTAAACACAGTGCTGCCTTCTATAAAACTAACTTATTTAAATCAACAACCATATATAACTGCAAAATATTTGGCTTAAATTTTAGTTAATTTCCCCTGAACGAAATTTCCATCGATTACGATTTGGATTTTTAGTATGGGTCGGCCATGCCACGGGACAGTTGTGAAAGATTCCATTTTAATATTTTTATGAGCAGCGGACAGATGGTAACAAATCGGGCATCCGCTGAATGCGGAAGATGAAGTTGAATCGAGTGCTTTCAAGCAATGTCGCGTAGGTATTATTTACATCTATGAATTATTAAAAGATTGGCATCACGCCAATGTTAACACATATTATCGAACGGTACTATTGTGTATTAAAAAATTGAACAGCCCCCATTCACCCGTAGTAACGGCTAAAAAAGCGATATATAGACATGAACAACGTCACGTACAAAAGTTGACTTATAATATCCCACAATACACATTTTACAAATTATTGTTTGGCGATGTTCAATGTTTACGTCGATATGGCCATATTTTCGCTTAGTCAATCTGTTGTCATTAATAACTGGTGACTAATAGTCAAAGGCGGAACATGTGAGCACATGCTCAGCCTAGACAACGCATTAGAAAACACAATAATTTTCGGACTTAACCCCTTCTCAGTCGACAAAAACAGATTGTCGAAGTAGGCGACCCTTACAACAAACTGAGCAAGTGACGAAAGACGAAACTCTTGAAAATAATAACTCTCTTCTACTGAATTATTTAAGTTTATCAAGGACTTTGTTTTTCTGTCTCCTTCAAACGAATACTGAAACGTTTTAATTATATTGCGATTGTACATTAAACAATATTATTATTGATTGTGTAAAAAAGTGAAAACAAAATAATAGTCCTTAAATCAATCTATTAAGACATAAAGTTGCGTTTCTGCCACTGAATAGGAAATTTATTGATGAAAAATATGGAAAAATTGCAGAAGGGTCATTTCACGAAGCCATGTAATTTTAAACACCACTTTTTTGAAGCCAAAGTGAAACGTTTTCGAATGTACAGTGTTTAGACCCCTTCCGACGTAAAAAACCTTTTTTCGAATATCGACGTCTCTATGCAAAACGAACTTCCTGAAACCTGTTGCAGGGGTCGCAAAGAGCCCCCTGCGGTTTAAATTTTAATCCGAAATAAGTCTTTATTCTATAGGTTGACGCAGCGACACATGAACTATGGTCTGTTTGTATGCAAGCCGGACAAAAAGGGTCGCGGTAAACCATTTGGAGGACATGTGGCCTATAATTGGTGCCGCTAGAGACCTTTTGAGGTTAAAAATGATCAATTTAGAACAAGCGTGTCGCAGAAATTTTTCTAGCGCAACGGATACAGCACATACAGATACCATTTTATGCTCACAAACCAACCAAGAGTGGGAGATGTCCGACAGAAAATTTCAGGCAGATCCATAGGTCTTGCAAAATTGACACCACGATATGTGTAAGCCGGGGGGGCTACATTTTCATTAAAAAATTTTAATACATGGCCCGATTCTAGTGGGGAGTTACTATATTTCTATTCGGCCTATTGTAAGACTGTATGCTAAATTTGGTTTTTTAAACTGAATTTTCATAAGGTCGGGGGGGGGGGCTACATTTTGCATACCTCATTTTTGGCACTTTATGACCTTTGGCCTCATAACTAAGCAACACATAGACATACGCTCACATTCTTTTTTTCAATGACACTTGTACCGATTGCGATTATCGTTATATAGAATTATTGGCGCTAGTGCACTTTGACATTATTTACCAGCGTATGCGAGTTGTCAGATTTGACCTAGGTCGGGGGGGCTACATGTCACGAAAAAAAATTTCTGAAGCTTACCGTCAGCTTCAGTGTCTATGTTTACCCCCAATTTTTTCCGGAAAAATTAGCAAATATCAAACGATCACAGTGAAATGAAAAACACACATATGTATCATGTGCTGGCGATACCGCGAACGTTTACAGTGGGACATGTCTTTTTGGCTTCATTTGGCCCATCGGATTTGTGGACCCCTAGCTCCTGCTATGTTAGGGGCACAGAAGTCCACCATACCTTATAATGACCGTCGTACAGCATATTATTACACCACACAGCGCCATTAAATTTCCTTCCAAAAGACTGGTGGTATGGGCCAAAAAGTGCCGATGTAGCCCCCCGACCAAATTACATGGTTTCGTGAAATGACTCAGAAACAGGACAGGGCAGAAATAATTTCCCGAAGGTTATGACACTTGTTTTTCGACTTGCCACGATATGTTACGCATTTACAAGTGTGCTGCCTGAGACTAAACATAAAAACCAGAAGTGATCAAAGATGTTTTGAGCGAATATAAAATATCTGAATGTTAACAATATCAAACGTTTTGGACAGGTTAAGCACGTCATGAAATTTCCGAACAAACTCCATTACACAATTCGCGGGCAGTATTCGCTTACTACCATTTGGGTTTGTCTGTCCTTCCGAAAAGAGGGAACTTACGTTGCTCATTGTCGAGAAAAATTTTCAAAGTTTTCTTCTCTACATCACATGGTTTTGCAATATGGAGCCACACGTCGATTTTCTTTATATTGATGCATTCTCAGGCACGTTTAACTATTGTACAAATATTTTCGGTTATGAAACAGCGTTTTAGCATTAGAAATAATAGCAACAATGTTTAAAATATTTGCTATACTGAAAATCAATTTAGGAACAATAATAATAAAGCCTAAATTTAGATGAACATGTGGGTTTAGGTTGACTCTGCTTTTTGCAAATAAGAGGAGATGAGTTTACGCCCCTGTGTATTATTTTGGTACTTTGGAGAAGCCAGGGACTGGGGTGGCAAGCATGGCGAAAATTGGACGAACTTTGGAGATTCGAAAAGTGGGAAGTACTCTTTTATTCTCAACTGTGGACGCACCTGATACTATAATAATTTATACTACATTTATATAATTGACCGCTGTACAAATACTAAGAAAATTGCATTGCAACGCACCTTTCCTGAGTGTGATAGAAACTGACTAAATTCTGCAACAGTTCCACGCCCTTTTTCGTATTAATTCGATTCGATTTGAGATAAAACTGAAAATAGATTACAGTCACTGAATTGAAACGAAAAATATAGAAAAATTTTGCCAATACAAGTGTCGCGGTATAATTATGTGTAGCATGTGGATATCATCTCAGACAGAAGATTCAAATAACAAATCATGTTGTACGTCTTATTCTACTGTTAACTGAGAAGTGTTGTTATAAAAACTAAGCTGTGACTCCAACGATAGTATGTTCTACTGCGCTTCACATCTATATTTTAAATAGTCCGCTGTAAATGTCAAGTTTTGGTTCTGAAAAAGTACCAAAAAGTGTTGCTGAAACAAAACCATTAATGTTACTAAGTCTGTAAGTAGGTCGCAAATGAAACCAGTCGATGGTTGTAAGCTAAGCTAGATGAAAGTAAAGGGTTTGGCTAGTGTAACAGATCCATTCCAGATCGTTACGCGGTGGATTAATCCACATAACAGTGTAAAGGGCAACACTGAACCATAATCAAGTCCGCTATCGAGATTGCAGCCAAAATCGATGGTCCCAAGCCATTTTCTTAAGGTTCCGTCTATTGAACAAGTACGTGTATCTCATCGAGCATGAATTGTTCTCTACTTCTAACTTTGATCAACTCAGCGTTATTTTTATCGATAATACTGTCATTTAATCAGACTGTAATTGCATGTCTGTTCTTGTGTATACCTTTGAATATCTGCCATGTACCCTAGCGTATTTATCCGTTTAACGTTGTGTGCTCATGCGTTTGCCGTGGTATAACCATTTGTTGTAGTAGATTCGTTACCGTGATATTATAAAATTATTCCTATAGCTCGTGAAGTCATTGTAGAACATTCGACATTTGGATGATGGATAACTATAATATCGTGGACCTTTTATACGCCTAAGTATAACTTTGGTTAACTATTCTTTTAACGCATGGCTGAAAGTACATTTAAAACAAGATTTCAACCGATTTTATATGTCTTGTATTTAAACGCCTGCGGATCATTGTATCGAATCCACAACTATAAAGTGACCTATCGTTATAATTGTATCGAATCCACAACTATAAAGTGACCTATCGTTATAATTGTATCGAATCCACAACTATAAAGTGACCTATCGTTATAATTGTATCGAATCCACAACTATAAAGTGACCTATCGTTATAATTGTATCGAATCCACAACTATAAAGTGACCTATCGTTATAATTGTATCGAATCCACAACTATAAAGTGACCTATCGTTATAATTGTATCGAATCCAGAACTATAAAGTGACCTATCGTTATAATTGTATCGAGTCCACAACTATAAAGTGACCTATCGTTATAATTGTATCGAATCCACAACTATAAAGTGACCTATCGTTATAATTGTATCGAATCCACAACTATAAAGTGACCTATCGTTATAATTGTATCGAATCCACAACTATAAAGTGACCTATCGTTATAATTGTATCGAATCCACAACTATAAAGTGACCTATCGTTATAATTGTATCGAATCCACAACTATAAAGTGACCTATCGTTATAATTGTATCGAATCCACAACTATAAAGTGACCTATCGTTATAATTGTATCGAATCCACAACTATAAAGTGACCTATCGTTATAATTGTATCGAATCCACAACTATAAAGTGACCTATCGTTATAATTGTATCGAATCCACAACTATAAAGTGACCTATCGTTATAATTGTATGATATATCGGTATAATTCTGTCATCTATCGTGGCAATTATATGATCTATCAATAAAACTTTAAGATTTATAATTGTTTTCCTTATTGCTATAATCGTATGAATAAGAAGCGAATATTCTATTTATATATACATCAGGGAATAACCGGAACCGTCGTTTTAAACCATATCCGGAACCTAGTCTTCGAAACTTATTATAGTAAAACAGGTGAAGACGAAATGAAGGCACTGTAGATCTAAAATGTATAAATAATAAATTTTACATTAAACTTAATGTATTGCGATGATACTATTGCCTCTATGGGACTTTGAAGAGACTAAGAAAGCTAAAATAATTATCAAATAAATCGTCGGTTTTTGGATCCCCAGCGTAGAAACGCCTTAACGACTGTACAGGCATGGGTCAAACTGAATGTCTTGTAACGCATGGTACCGTAGACTAGACAATTTTGCCCTGTCTCCAATCGCTGCACTTTACTAGACACGTTACATGTTATTCCGTTAGTTCGTTACATGTAATTCCACAGGAAACTTAAAATTGTTGGTTTATATGGGCCTAAATAGAAGAAAAATGTATGCTATAATTTTCTGATCGTTGGCCAGAGACATTGTTCAGGCTATCGTTAGACAACTAGTGCCCATTAGATGATGATGATTTTCTGATCATAATGCTATAATGATACAAACTGTGATACTGATTACAAAGTTTATAAGCGCACTGGCTGCTGCTTCACACAATTTATATTAGCCAGCCTTACAGCTATGTACTTCAATAATGCATACTCTATTATATACATCAAGTTGAACCGGTTCAATTCTAACATATACAGCAGATTTCTGAAAGGGTAAGTTGCTATAAGCATCAACCTAGCTTTATTTTGTGAACAAACTTCTGTCGGGTGAAAATGAAAAATCTTACTGAAATTGTGTACTACTTACGTTTCACAGGGTAATTTGCTGAGTTGTTGTAGGTTGTTGAAGTTGCCCACAGATAAACGTGGACAATTTTAAACAAATTTTTAAGCCACAACTTCGGTTCCGGTATGATTTTGTCATTTGTCGGAACCGCAATCGAAACACGATTTTCACCGGAACCGGAATTTCGGTTACTCCCTGATATATGTATAAATATGTAGATAATTAAACCAGCATTCTATATAAATTAATATTTAATCTTTCAGTAATATTAATATTATTTTTGGCAGGTGATACACATGGGAACCCTTAGGTTGTCAGAATTCAACCGGATTCATGAACCCGGTGACCCGAAAGTGGGTCGCCCCACTTATAAAATTAATTTTGCTTTTAACTGAAAATTCCCTGCAGCAATTTTGATTTTTCGAATAGAGGCCCTTTAGGCCTTCTTAAGCCCTGGAACCCAGAAAATCACCGGCTCAGTCAAATGTTATAAAAAACTAAAGCCTGAGCGGAGGAAAATTTTTACAGTTATACATTACACAAATTCAGGTAGCAGTAGATTTAGATTTATCTTATACGCAGTCACAACACGTCCCTTGAAGCGCTCCTGCGGCTTGCTATGCTCTATCGCTTATTGGGTCTGACGAAGGGAAATAGTCCGAAATGAGCACGTTAGTTCCGCCAACAAGGTTGCTGTAGCGGGCCGTACGGACCGTTTGAATGCGCGCGGTGCAGTAGCGTTGCGTTCGATTACACTTGTTTCAAATCCGTATTATTTATCCCATCTCCACGCACCCTACCCGAAAACCAAAAGCCGAAATTTTGTAACGACTCACTCAACCGACCTGCTTGACATTGAGCAGATTTGTCTTTTAAGGGTACATTGCTCCAACATTTAAAAAGTTACACGGTTGGAAATTTGTAACGTTGCGGATATCTGTCGACCCTACGTTTCCATACAGGGTTTGGCGTACAAAACGAGTAATAATTTATTGCACTAAATTTGCAGCCTTCTCAGACATTATGTAACATGAGAGCAGCTAAAATCTCGCGTACCGGGAAAACATAGCTCCGGTTCAATTCCCGATTTCTAGCAACAGGTGGCATATCAGTTCAATAGCAAATGACCCGAAACGCTCAAACCATACAAAATTCACAAGCTCCATATGAATAACTTTTCTTAGCAAATAGCAGTAAGCTTACCTTGCAAAGCTCAAGCTGTAACGTTTTTCGCTCACTTCGTAGCTCTTCTTCAAACTAGAAATATAATAAATTCAATTTTAACCATTGTTCATTAATACAAATTTACTTAATAATCATCTCATTTAACCACACAAGTTTTGCCTAAAACTTTTGCCGGTAATACCTCTTTGGTCGTGCGGGTATCCAAAATGGGAGGCGAACGACTATGATTCATTTCTCACTCCTACATTTTTTGGCAACAGCGATGAATATAATGTAATAAAACAGTAGTTCTTACGCCAAAAATCAAAATAATGTACATCTGGAAGCAAACCGACACCTTACAATACCATTTTAAGTTATTTTTGCCGATGCAAAAAACCATTTTCGAATCAATTAAAATTTTGTTTACCTATAATTGGGTGCTCTTCCTTTCAACCGTGTCGCACCAGAACTTGAGGTTGCGGCTCCTATTTGTGCAACCCTGTCCAAACACCAGACTGTCTCTCCAACTGTATTGTCATTTAAAACATTTGTGTAATGACAAATACAGAATGCACAAACGGAAACATTTAGAGGGAATAAAAGCAAAACTTTTACTGAACTAACTTTCACTCTGGCCACGAAAGCGGGCTTGCCAACCGTTCCTCATCAACGGAAGGGCGACATATAGCTTTATCAATAATATTCCATTGACCAAGTCATTCACAATCTACAGTTGGTCTGTGCAAATTATCTATAAGACAAACGTTAAATTTCCGGTTGACTGAAAACCACTGCCTCACACAGAAGATTTAAAATAAACGTTTTAAGAATTTCAACTTCGCTGAAACCTAAGCAAGTAAGATATCATGCCCACCTCATTCGGTGCTATTTCGTTCCGAACGAGACCGGCTTCCTTTGCAATCAACTTCTTTTCGCGTTCCAATTTTGAACTAAAAGAAAGACAACGTTACAATAATTGAGGTACAATAAAGAGACAAAAAATAAATCGTTATCCAATCCAAGTAGTGAAGCATAGGCATACATACGACATTCACGTACACAACCAATGAGCTCTTGATAGCATACGTCGATATGCTATATGTGTATATAACACAATACCGCACAAGTTAGAACAAAACTGACTCCGGCAATAAGTTTCGCATGCCCCAAAACCCACAAGTGCAAGCTATCAGCAACGCAACAGGACGTAACAGTAAAATTAGGAATTTTGGGCCGATGGCGCCATACTCCCGTACCTATCTGGCCTGTCCACAGCCCTCCGAAAAGTGGGGGAACTTCGGGGGGGGCCAAATTCATTCCCGGTGAAAAATTAAAAGTGGGGATAAATTTTGCTTAAAAATACAAAATATTTCCATATTTTTATGCATTTTTACTACAATGAACGTGTTATCAAGCTAAAAACGATATTTTAGCATTATAAATAGTGGTAATTAATGTTTAAAAACAATTTGCAAACAAAAACATAAATTTTCGGATCTAAAAATTTTTTTTTTGAATTAGTTGAACATGTGGGTTTCGGCCGAGTGAGGGAACGAACATGGGGGATTTCGAAAGTGGAGGGTCCCCCACTGTGGACGGGCCAGCCTATAGAACCATGTACCGCAGAGCAAAATCAACACAAGCAATGAGTCTGACATGCCCGACAAGCCCCAAGTAAATCTTTTAAGCCGCCCAGGACGTCAGAACAAATTTCCAAATTTCGGGTCGAGGAATCAAGAGGGTGCCATACTTCAAACCCTATAACTCCCGAACCGGAGTATTAATCGAAAAATAAAAAATAGGCATCGCCATTTAGTATTTTTCATTGAAACAAAACATACCATAGGATAAAAAAATTCGATACTTAAGATAAAATTAATCTTGCTCTCGTAAAAGGTACTAAAATGGCTAAAACCCTGATTTTGACCTCTGACTCTGAACCATGAGGGCACCATACCCCCGTAAGCATAGAACCATGAGTCGCAGAGTAAAACCAACAGCGGCAATGAGTTTTCCATGCCAGAATACCCTGCAGTGAAACCTTTCAGAAGCCCAGGACGTCACAACCAATTTTCTTCTTTTGGGTCGAGGAACCAAGGGGTGCCATATCTCAAACCCCATAACTCCAGAACCGGAGCCTTAATCTAAAAGCAAAAAAAACATCGGCATTTATCATTTTACTATGCAATAAAACAAACCAGAGATAAAAATTTGAAAGTTAAGATAAAAATAACCTTGCTTCCGTGAAGGGTGCTAAAATGGGGTAAAATGTGGCAAAAAATCCACATTTTGACACCTGACACCGGAAGCAGAATCCAAATCAAAAAACGCTCGGGGATATAGACGGTAAATCGGTGATAAATGCCGGTTCGAATTTATGGACGATCACACACACAGACGGAATTTAAAAGATTTCATCCCCGCAATCTCCACTACGTTTTGATTACTCACACTACACGTGTACGATTCAAACATACGGTAGTACAATTTAATGAAGATCGAAAAACATCCGAGAGTTTGTCCCATTTTTAGCCCAAAACGTACAATTTCGTCTCGTAATCCTTCAGCGTTTTTTCGAAATGTTTCTTCAATTCCGTCTTTTCTTTGAAATCGGTTTTAATCAAATTTTCCAGTGGAAATACCAGATTGTTGTTGATGCTACGCACCTGAAGAAGCAATGATTAGGAATAACACAGCGAACAGCACTGTATTTGATCGCTTCACTGCAAAACTGCAGTTGATCACAAATAATTCTGGTTGCCTCCAAAGCAGATTCTTGATGTTTCTGCCGTAGAAGTATTTTTTCGAAGTAGTTGAACACTTTGTTGGAATGTATCACCGCGGCAATATCTGTCAGATCGCGAATCGCTTTGATGACAACAATTCAGTTGTTCGCTCAAAACACTGCTCGCTATTTTTCCGCCGCGAAAGCAAATATTTGCAAAGAAATTTTGTTTTGTGTATTCAATCCTGCAGTGATTCAGCCATGAATGCTGGAGCAGTTACAACGACACTAAAGGCGTGTTCACACGCTCAAACTTTTTGCTCAAATTTTGAGCTCAAAATTTAGTCAAATTTTGATCAAGATTTTACGGTAATTTTTAACGAAAAATTGCGATATTTCAAAATTTGAGAACAAAATTAGAGCTCAAATTTTTTCGAGTAATGAATTTTGTCGGTGATTGGTTACAGAAATATCCTTGAAAAGATTGAACAGTGTTCACACATTCAAAGTTATCAAAAATGCAAAAAAGATGCTTTCAAACTTTGGTCAAAATTTGAGCTCAAATTTTGAGCGTGTGAACACGCCTTTATAGTAACAATACATTCTGGGCAGAGTTTCACTCTTGTTTTCGAGTTTTATCAGAATCTGCGTCGAACAACACTTGCCAGAATTGACCGATGCTCGCTCGCAACTTGTATAATTTTCCTTTTAATTTTTTTAATTTGTTCGTTGACCGCGAGCCCGTAAGGCGACTGTCAATTTTAGCGAGTATGCCACAAGTGAATCGCCCTTCAAAAGCCATAACCCAGCTAAGACACGATATGAAGAGTAAGTCCTACAATGCAACTACAACGGATAGCCTCCAAATCAGTCAAGTCGTTTCCCAGTTAAAGCAAATACAATTATGTTAAATAGCGCCAAAAAGATATGATTTGAAAAGGTGTTTTCAAATTTTATTTGAATTTTCAAATTTTATTTTATTTTACTTTATTTATAAAGTTATTAGAGAAAAGCTTCTGCATCATACCAGTGGACCTCTCATATACAAAAATTTTATAAAGTTATAACAATTGAAATAGAAAAATCGGTAACTTCGTGCGAAACATGTACTTTGGCTCCGAAATTTTGGACAAATGAACGTTTAAACGGTGGCCATGAAACACCGCAATTTTGGAAAAATTATGAAATATAACCAGCAGTTGAATGAATTTAACCAGCAGTTAAATTTACGAAGGTGGCTCTCCGTTAATCGCCTTAACAAAAGGGCTTCGCCACACTAAAATATACTTATCAAACAAAAATTACTAGTAGCTATTCTCATCTCCAAAATGGTGAATTCTAAGTGTTGAATATGTAATTTAGAGAGACGTCAAAGACTTGCATTTATTTAATAGTTGATTAAATATACTCAGCTATTGCGAATTTAGGGGCTTACAATGTGTGTCTACATAGAGGATGAACGTTTCCGCAAAATGAGCATAAAATTAAGCATATGGCTCGAGCGGTTGCGGAGATGTTGCCGTTCGCATATTATAGGTCTCCTGGGGCCATTCAAAAATAAATTTAATTTAATCCAATCCTACACTGAAAATAATGACAGCGGTGTCTACAAAATCAGACCAAAAACATCCCTCTATTAAGATCGGTTACGGAGATACTGACATTTTCGCGTATTTTGTATTTCTTTGTCCCATTTTAACCCAAAGGTGCATCATAATTAACGACAACATCACCGGTAGCTATATGAATTGCTCGACAAAATGAACCCATTATCAGGAATAACATATATTTATTTATAGTCGTTTTAGTGTATTTCTGGTCTCAGGAGTTCTTATAAAACTCTTTTGATCCTAATTCTGGACCGAAGGGTGCAACAGCTGTATATATAATCTTATAAAGCTTTAACTGCTATACAGAATGAACCTCATTCGGCTGAAATATCTGAGAAATATCGCTTGAGATACAACCAAAAATATGTTTTGTTGGACCCATTTTTGACCCAAGCCAAGCCCCGTCGACTCGACCCGAGCGCGTTGGAATCCAGCGCCTAAAAACCGCAGATTTCAAGATTTCGAATGAGCTAACGCGCGACACAATCGGCCCAGGCAAAGTAGAGTTAAGCCCAAAAGACCTAAAACTGACACCATCGAAATTTACCACTCTGTCCAGTGAGAATTCTTTGCTTACCTCGTTTAACTCAGTACTCAGAATTCAATTACTAAATATCAGCCAACCGGGGGAAGAGTATTTCGATGTATCAGCTGAGAACAATGGCACTACGACAAATCCAATAACTTGGGGACTCGAAAGCTTCCGACCATTAAACATGCTTTGTATGACAATTTTATCCATGAACCATTAGCTAACAAAAGCCGAACCATTGTTACAAAATGTTAAAAAGTTTACATATTTGACTTTTAAGAAAATTTTACAGTTGTGACGTGGTTTGCCGAACCATGTTTAAATTAAAACGATGTCTAGCTGTGTTCAGGAATTGTCATTTGTGGGAGCCCAAACCTAGCCCATGAGCAACATTACTATAAAGACGTTTAGCTTCTTCATCTTTGTTTGTTGTTTATCATCTGTGTCAGGCATTTATTGCATATTATGTGCTTGGGTTGTTGATTTTGAATGCATATACAAAATTATATGTATTGAATATGCTTTTTTCAATACGATGTATGCATACATGGTGTTGGAAGACAGTGTATGTATGCAGTACCCTCTGTCAGGTGTTTATGTTTTTATGATGCGCACTTAATGTATTTCGCTTCCGTGTTGAAACTTTTGTACAGGGTACAGAAGAATGTAGGACTTAGATAATATTGAGGGAGTTTTCAGGGAAATAACAAAATTACGAGAGTTTTACCTTTGTGAGAGTCTAGCGATAGGTTCCCTTTGCATTATGCATGCATTAGCGGATACGTGTATGTGTATGTGCTGGATGTTCGGATAAATTCTTAAAATTTGTTTATACTTAAGAATTCGAGGGAAATCATAAAACTTATTCGCTAACGACTAAAATTCACTTAGGTTAAAAAGGAAATTTCACAGCAGCGGAACCAGAGTCAAACTTGGAAAACCTTATACGTAATCTGGAACACTAAGAGAAATCAATAGGGAGAAAATTGAGAATAAAACTTATAGCGTGTGTATTTGAGTAAGTTGGCCAGTTAGATCAGGGCCTCAGTCCGCAGGAGCAGCACAGTTAAGGTGAGTACGGTTCAGCCGCTTTTGTGTTTTATATGAGAATTATTTGCATTGTGTTGTGTTATATTGGAAGAAATAAACGATATTTGTCATAAGCGGTGACACATTATGGCCCTAGAAATAAGCTAATTGCATTGCATATCTCATTGTAGAACGTAGGGTGAAAATTATTATAGTTTATGTGTAATCTACGGTGGCACTAAACACCCCAATGGCCACGTAGGCTGCATAGTAATCTACGCTCGACACGGGAATGTTGATAACAACACACTCGAGTGCTATACATATGCAAAAATCATATGTAGTAGATATCCACATCGATACTGCTATTTACTCAGCCATGACAAAACTTTAAGTCTACATAACTGATTAACTTAACTGATTACGAAATTCGTAACCGCACACTAGAGCAAAAAGAAAAATTGGACATCGAACAGTGTTCTGTCGCCCCAAACTAGAAAAATTAGATACAGGACTCGAAACCTATAGTTCCTTTCTTGTACAAAACACTACAGTTGCGAAAATCCTCCAAGCAACACTAGTCACTTACCAGTCCATTGCTAAGCTCGGCCAGCTGACGGAATATCACACTAAATGTTGATATGGCTGTGCCTGAAACACAAATCTATTGTTCCCAATCAGTTCGAGAATATGTCGTCGACAGAAATCGAATGGGAACAGAACTCGCGCGTTGTCAAAAAACGTCTCCCTCCAATTTATTTCGAATACAACTACAAATTTTATTCTTCAGTTAATATTTGAAATTGTAAGTCATCAGCAAATAGCGGCTTCATGCCCGATGTCTCATAAGACTAGCTTCTAAAAACTACGAAAATTATACCTGGGGTGCCCCAGTTCGGATCTAAAAGGCACTGAGTGTATCTGAGGGCGATTCCCCATCTGAAACTGTCGTAAAACGTCAAATCTGTGTAATTTAACAAATGATTGCATTTGTTGATATTTAAAAAAGAAAGTTTCAGAGATTTTAGCCACCTTGGAAAAGTATGAGTAGTTTTTAGCTTAAAAAAAGAAAAATTAATACACTTTATGTAGCCCATCGGCGAAAAATTTGCTAATTTTTAGTTGTTCAGACAAGGACCATGGGGTATTAATTAGGAGAGGTCAAACTTTACCTGGGGGAATGAACTAGAAGAGGTCGATATACCCACTCCCGCTTTTTGGAAAAGCGGGCAAGATGGTACACATGGAAATACAGGACCATATCTGACTACACTAAAATTCTTAGCGAAACAAAACACTCAAAATTCGGTGAAATAACTTGATATAGCATTGGCGGCACAATATA
This sequence comes from Trileptium ribeirensis, assembly GCA_030248225.1. Lineage (NCBI taxonomy): Eukaryota > Metazoa > Nematoda > Enoplea > Enoplida > Thoracostomopsidae > Trileptium > Trileptium ribeirensis. The sequence goes on from JASANE010026107.1 coordinate 32,188, forward strand.
AAGAGTTCAAAAATTCAGCTTCGAAGCAATGTCCTCGTCAGCCGCGTTCATTTTACGAACATGTCTTCCGAACTCTAAAACAATACAGAAACTCACTAATATCGGCTTCGTAGTCCTGAGCCATTGCATTTGCAGCATTAATACTCGCCAAATGATCCATACATTTCGATAACTCGAAACAATTTTGTTGATATTCTGAAATATATAACAATAAACAACAAGCAATCGTAGCTATAGAAAATGATAAGACGCTTGCCAAGGAACAAAATTTTATCAACATAAAATCGGTGCTATCTACATACTTAAGAAAAGTGCAGCCTTCTCCTCTGTCACAAAATTATTAACATTTGGCCAGTCATACTTTTGGAACAGTCAGATGGCCTATTGGGTCGTAATTTTTGAAACCTTGGATAGACTTGGGTCATCTTGCCTTCTTGAGTACTTCACAAGTTCAGTTATCTAATGATATGCTTCTTTGTGTGGGCACGACAGGTCGTCGAAAAGGAGGCGTCTCGATTAGGGCAACACACGTGGCCATACAGTAGCGCGAAGCATGCCGACGGCCACCACTGCCGTAGACCGAGTTTGCCGCTAGTGATGATCAAATAAATTACTCAATTTCTAACGAAAATGGCTGACAACATAGTTTATCTGGTTTTGTATGAAAAAGACAGAGTAAAAGGGTGAGCAGAACATAGTAAATTTTCGGTTACAACAATAAAATTGATTTGTTCGAATAAACCCTTTTGCTAAGACATTTGCAGGGAATATAAACACAATAAAGATGTAATGCTTCGACAAGATAACGAAATTCACGTAAAACGCTACACTTCAAACGAAACTAGCAAGCTGTCTACAAAAGACACATAGTGTCCAGAAATGTAGGCACATTTTCATTTGGTTCTATCTGGACCACTGTCTAATTCGTCGAATCTAACGGCGTGAAATCGCGATTGTCTGCACCTATTTTTTACCCAGGCAAGGCATGTTTGACATAATAATATCCGACATTTCACCCTACCTCTTCCAGAAACTTCAAGTGATTTCGAGCTTCGCTTTAGCTTTTGAAGTCCATCGACTTCCGCGTCCAACGCCTACAAGTACAAAATTTCCAGATATAATTTGTGGCCAACAAAAAATAGGAATGTTTGTTATTATTGCCGTCGTTTTAATTTCTGGTGAAACTACACATTACCGTTTAATATCGAAAGTTGAACAAACCAAGGTAATATTTAGACAATAGCATAGAGAACGAGTTTTCCAAGATTAAGCATATCTTCATATGGCTGGGTTTGCAAAAATTAACTGCTCATTTGCGAAGATACTTAAATAGCTTCTTTTTTCAAATCCACCAAGATAAAAGGCGGCTTTCGTTAGCTTCGGAAACTATGGTCGCGATAGCTGTAATATTAAAATTTTTTACTAATAATTTTCCCGGAGAAAATGGTGACGGGGCTTCATCAGATTACGAAGGTGGTATAGGTGAAAATTATTTATAATTAGTATTTTGATTCATTAGAGAGAGAATAACAGATTACACCTACACTAGTCGTATAAATATATTAAGGTTTACTTGATAATTAGGGTAGCCCTAAAAGAGATAGACCTTAAAAGAATGGGCCTAATACGGGGTAAAACGCAGATATGATAATCCTTAGCTCAAGGATTTACGTACAATACGTTATCATGTCATAGCAACACCGGTCGTTCATTTGGCTCATTATCATATTTCGGATATTTGGATATGATTTCACTCGGACGTTAAGCATCGTTATAACAATCAATCAAACAATATAAACTAGAAGGTGGGTCAACCCACAGTGAGTGAGCAACGCTTATGGTAACTGATCAGCTCATTATTTTTTCCAGCCTCGAAAATCTTTACATTCGCAGATTTGACAAGTTACAGCATTAGACTGAAACCCACTAAATCGTGCAGGAACCAACGGTTGGCAGTGGGCCCACAGCATGCAATATCATGTAAAAAGAGTATATTGGTGACAGATATTCAATTTAATTGCCTCATCGTTTTCAGCATTCTCGAATACATTTATACTCACAAATACAACAAATTATACCATTAGGTTAAAAATCACGAAATTATGCACGGCTCAAGGGAGGATCTTATGGGATACAGTAGCATTCCAAGAAGAGCAATTCTGCCATACGTAGGAATGAATTATTCCACTGTTTTCAACATCCTCGAATACCTTTATAATGGTACCTGCTATAAAATGTAGCAATAGATTGAAAATCACTAAATTATGCGTAACTCTTGGGGGGGGGTCCCTGTATAGTAGGTACCATTCCAAAACGGGTACATCAGTAACAGATGCGTTAAAACGAATCACCCCACGACCTCGAAGACCATATAATACTTGTTAACGGTTACGTATCATAAAAATATGATATATAAAGGGCTAACTAAAATGGGTCGTTCTGAGACTTCACTTCGTGGTCTTATGTCCTTATCAGCAACAAAAACTTGTTTGTAAGCAAATCTATAGAACTCAATATACGATTATATATAATACACGATACAATATCGATACGCAATATTTTTTGACATGAGGCCTGTGTTTTGAGATATAACTAAAACCGCATTTTCCTTCGGTCACAAAAATTGAAGAGGTACCCTTTTTAAAGGGGCCTGTCGTACCCCAAGGGTGGGTTACACAGATGAAACGTACCAAGGGTCGGTCACGGCGGCCAGACTATAAGCTATCGTATGCAAAAGACCTCATGAGAACATTTTCATCCGTTCCTGAGATATTTAGACAAAAATGTTCGGATGGACGGATAGATGAGGTAAAATTTGCGCATACAAATGCTCTCTGCGCAATAAGCAACATAAATTATCACTGAGTCATTTTATTATAGCAGGGTACTGAGCTAAAATCAACGACCCGCCTGTACGTTCAACGCAACACTTTGCTTGAAAAAGCCCAACTTGTTCAAAAACGTCGACGTTGTCGGCGAATCGAGATCTTCCCGAACATCTTCGATAAAGATCGAAACGCATTCACGAGTCATCGGATCGGCAACGTTGATTGATGTCAATCGAATATTACAATATCAATGTTACATGTTTACTTTTTATAATCACCTAAAATTACATACCTAACAGGATTTTGAAAATCATATATAAATAATGATTGAGCGATACAATCAAATCACATTTTTCCCGCTAACTAGCGCAGTTGGGAACGGTGCTAATCTCCGTTACCCCGCTTTTCGGCCCGAATGGGGTCTGGAGCGATAATCAGAGTCTTGCGGTGTCCCCAAGCCGGTGATTTTCGCAGCAAGCTGGTACCCATTTATCTACCAGTTAAGGATGAACAGCTGAGGGTTGGCTGGAGCACAATGTACCTTAATCCCTTGCTCAAGAGGATTGCTGCAATTTTATGTTCAGAGCGGGACTCGAACACAAGGCCAGTGTATTACAAGTGAAACGCTCTAACCATTCAACCATCGCGGCACTAGAGCGATACAATATCGTTGTGATAAATCACCCAGGAATTCTGGATGAAAATTCCAAGTCCTATAATTTAGTTTTTGTGAGATACGGATTTGGATATTTAATACCAAAATGTGACACTTCGACACGGTATGTGCGCTAATTTCGAGCTCGAATCCTGGATATTCCTGCAATGCGGGCCCAGTAGTGTATTTCCAAAAATTGTAGCCCGAGCTGTTGTGTAGTACATCGGTAATGTAGAAACATACAACTATAGCTGTCTGCGTGAGCGTGACGATAAAGTTGAGCCGACGATGGCTCGTTCTGCGTAAAATATTACGATGTGATAAAGATTTAAAATACCCAGAAGCACTGAATGGGAACGAAACTTTAGCCAATATAACTTACATTCGTTAAATGTGCTCAAATGTAGCAACTGCAGAGACATCAAAAAAGCTAATACATAATAGTTGTAAAATATCGGAAAGTTTGTGTAGCAGCACTCGAATCTCACGGATGCCGTCTAGTGCACAGGTGAATGCACAAATGTAAATGAACAAGGAAATCAGGCTATGATCAATCAACGACCCATTCATAGACCACCGAGCTTTAACGATAGTGGTCCCCACCAAAAGATCACCCTGAGATCGGTGTCAAAAACCCAATTTGATCACAAAGTCATCCCTCTATCTATCATTAAGACCTGTCACAGGTTTTTTATTTTATATATACTATATCTCATACATATTGCATACATTGCATTTTTAAATTCATAATCAGACAAGCAGCAACTAAGTTGTTTTGCCGTTAGGCCACATATGTGGTGTGCGGGCGCAGCTTAACTCAGACTTCAGCAAAGCGGCACTGTAATCAGAACTTTATGTTATGTACTGGCTTTCCCGTAGAGAGATGAGTCCCCAGGTATTTTTTACTTTCTCACAGTTCACCTCCCCAGGAATTTTTCTTCACGACTAAAAATAGGACAAACTTTCTCTGGGAAAAATGTGTCAGTTTTCCTTATGCAACTCAAAACACTAAAATTGCCGTCAGTTGACAGGCTTCGCTATATAATCTGCATTATAATTGTATATATAGTTACTGTGAATCAAATCATTATGCTATTTTTCCGTGTTTCAGTATCCAGTTCTACCTCCGGTGCCCGCAGTTCGGTTGCCTCTCAGGGACTTTTGAGCAAGTTTGGGAAACCAGATGTAAACAAGTTTTTGATTCGATCTTAGCGATAGGAGAGTAAAGTCGAAAAAAGCAGAACTTGAACAGTTGGACTGGGTGGGATTAGAATCCACAATCTCCTGCCCTGATCTCACGCAAACGCTCCGCCGGCTGACCCTGGCCGAAATCACGGGATATGTACAGCTCCATTTTTCAACATCACCTTCGTCTTTCACTAACGATGTGTTCACTTTTTGCTCAAATCTGAGCCCAAAATTTGAATGGAACTTGAACTGAAGAATAAGCATAATCGCTATGTTTTGAGCTAAAAAGAAAATTAGCTGAAAAATAAGCCTAAATTTTGAGCTAATAATTTTCAAGATATTTTGCTTTTCTGTTATTGGCTAAAGCAAATTGTTACAAAGCTTGAACAGTGTTCACACATTGATGCACATAGTTTCAGTTTTGGATCAAAATTTGCGCTGCTATTTTTATCTAGAAGTTTGGAGCAAAACATCAGCAAGTATAAAACATCGCGTCGGAGTAGTACAGCCCACCATGGTCACTCGAAAAAAGTGGTTCGATATAAATAGAACGTTACTGCCGCCTAAAACGCAATCTGTATGCGGTCAAGTATGGTCACCGTGTGTTATCCTATATCGATAACATTGAAAAGTGCAACGTTGTTTCACACACCGACTGAGCACGCGCAGCGATTCCGAAATGCCATATCCTGAAGGATACAACAGCTTGAGATACGTGCATATCGAAAAATGCAACGTTATTTCACACACCGACTAAGCACGAGCAGCGATTCCGAAATGCCATATCCTGAAGGATACAACAGCTTGAGATACGTGCATATCGAAAAGTGCAACGTTATTTCACACTCCGACTAAGCACGAGCAGCGATTCCGAAATGCCATATCCTGAAGGATACAACAGCTTGAGATACGTGCATATCGAAAAGTGCAACGTTATTTCACACACCGACTAAGCACGGGCAGCGATTCCGAAATGCTATATCCTGAAAGATTAAGCTACAACAGCTTGAATTACGTGCATTTAAACATGTTCCTATCATAGTTTTTATGTGTCTAAGTCTTGAAATAGACGCTTGTCACAATATCTTTATATGTTCTCATGTTAATACACACGGTAATCGCCGAAAGCTGATAAAGCCAAAGTCGCCCAGACTCGCTTAGGCATACATTCACTGTCGACAATCGACGTCAGGAATCAATTGCCCAACTCAATTGGGTTCGATAAAGAGGTTGAAGCGCCTAACAGTTACAAATTCAGAAGCGTTTCAGATAAGATAGACTTAAAGTCGCTTTCTAAAATAAGCACAAACCTATGAATAGAAGTGGCATTTGCTCTCTTTTAGATTGAAGATTTATTAAACACAACATCGCCTACATCATTGCATAATTACTACTTGTACATGCTGGGCCCTCCAAATTGGGGTGGGGGCCTCCTGGCATTTTTCGGTTCCCCCTGGTTCAGAACAGGTGCCTCCGGTTCATGCCCCATGGCAAAATTTTGGGCTCCCCCGGTTCACCACCTCTTCGAAATTTTTTTGTTTCAAATCGGTCTAAAGTACACAAAATGATCAAAATTTGTATATACTAAAATTCCGTCCTGAAGCCAAAAATTTCGCAAATTTTGTCAAAATTTGTTTGAAAATCGCTTTTTCTCTCCATCAAAACCATTTTGGCAGTGTTTCAGACACGATTTTTAACCATTTTTCTCTTGAAAAAATGCCCCCTGGCAAAATCGGGCGCCCCCAATTCGGAACCAGGGGGCCCTTGGCTCATGCCCCCTGGCAAAATTTTCAGCGAATAGAGAGCCCAGATATGTATACTTACATAACCATTTTGTAATGTTTCATAAATGATAGAGCTCGGTAATGATTCGAAATATGATTTTCTTCGTTATTTTGTTCTTGGTATTTATTTCCATTACAGAACTTTAGTAAACATTGGCTATTATTAGTGGTAGTATTCGAGCAGCTAGAATGGTTGTTGGACTCGAGTATTTACCGTGCCCATATAGGAATAGGTCAAGCTACAATAAAGCATTTATTGGAAACACAGTACGATAACCATACACCACTTCACGTTGTCGTATGCTAGCTTAGCGTACTAGGGTCTTGATATATAAAGTGTTATAGCTGAACGTGCCACCGTCGGCCGTTCTAGCTTACCTAGTCTTCAAAACAAACAGGCCAGTTCAACACAGTTGATCTATAACTGACAGAACCTCTCTTAGACTGGTGGTCAAAAGAAGGCGAAAGCCAGCCATAAGAAATAAATAAACGATGACAATGTTAGCTGTGTAAAGGACGAGGCTGCGGAATATAGCGGCTTTCGACCTGCTGCGGAAATGGGTGTTATATTTTATGACCTGTTAAGCTGGCACAAGGTTATAACATTCCTACGTTCTTTGTGGCAGCGTCGATGCTGTGCCTGGTGGAAAGGTATCATTAGGATTGTGCCGATGACCGACGAGGCACCGCTGCGACTAGTTCTTGTTTTAGTTAAATTTGTAGGCACCCAAATACAATTTTAACTCCTGCCCCTATGCCCCAACGTTGACAAAAAAAGTTTGTATATTGATAATGCATCGCGGCTGTTCGGCATCAGTAATTGCACTCAGAGAATTTATAGACTATGTCGTAAGTTAGGTACTCGCCCGAGCTTGTCCCTTGGCCCGCATCAGTACCGCTGTTTAGTAGCAATAATGAATGATTCGATCGCAGTAGGATAATATCCATATTTAGGAATTAGTTGAGATATCCAATCAGTTAACGACAATCAAGTGAGTCAATTTTGTTGGACCATTTGAACTAGTAGGAATTGGGAAAGCCCCATAGTAGCTCATTACTTCAGTAGTGGCCTACTTATACGTACAAGCGTATCACTGAACGAGTAGTTAATTCTCAACTAGGAAATCTGTCATAAGGAGGAACCAAATAGAATTGTCAAGCGTTTATTGAAACTAGCAATCAAACCGTGGACTTTAAACCGTTAACATAGGTATGATCTTTTGGGTCCGGAATCGACCGCTACAATTAGCACACAACACAGTAAATGTTAGCAGTAAGTATAGTGCAAATTTTGCAGTTGCAAGTTCCGAAAAATTGGATAATTTGGTGCCAACCTCAATCTACCGGGACCCATAAGCTATTTCGAAGAGAAGTCTACCCAACCCTTTCTAGTATCAGTTTAGCTTATGTTTTTGGACACGAAAAGTCCGTTTTTCGGCAGTTATTTAGGTCATAGATGAACTTCGACTTAAGGCGAATTTGTTACCGTGGTTGAGAAATGATTTTGTAGGAAATTAGGACCAAAATTCATCAGTTATGTCTATAGTACCCGCCGAAATTATAATCTTATATTTATGGTCACAGTAAGTATGTGTGTATGCGAGTAGGAAGAAAAACGATATCGTACCATTGGCGCAACAGAAAGACGAAACTCACGAGTCGTACCAATGATTGCCTCCCAAACTTACTGTTTTGTCAATATATACCATTTCTCGTTTATTATGATACTTTGCCGTATGTTAATCCGATCGCTACTTTACCACGTTTACAAATGCTTACTTATCATGTACCATAGTCTCGTCATTAGGATGAGCAAGATTGAGTCCCGCAGATTTCCCTTTGTACGCTTCGTCCAATACGCCTCTTTCGCACCAATTGTTATCCCGCCTTTCGCCTACCAGAACCTGCTGTTTTGTCGGAGTACCCTCTATTAGCAGTAGTAGTGCCGAGAGAGTAGTTAGTTGAATGGCGCCTTTTTTTGATAACTGACCTTTTTACGCTCCGTATTACTTACCGATGTTTGCTTTCGAATTGACCCATTTTTAATAAGTAAGGTAAGCGCAGCTGTCAATAGAAAAGGCTTAGCAGCACACGCCGTGATTTGACGCAGCTGTGAGAGTTCCGTGAAAAAGGTGATGACTCCGCAACTTACCCCGTTTGCCACCCTGTTCATTCTCTTAATAGCGTACCATATTAGTGACATTGTAACTGTTGTATTCGCCCGTACAATATGTTTATGACTATATCCAAATTTCGACTCATCAATAAATGCTCAATCAAGCCCAATGTGTCCAACTGTTATGCTGACCCTAGTAGCGATAGATATTCGTTCAATGGGGTTTGAAATCCGTCACCCCTATCGACGATCCACTTGACATGCGCATCGAAGAAGCAAACCCTAGCGTGACTCGCCGATTACCATAATTGTGTTAAGTATATTACTGTGTGAGTACGTACGACTCGTGCGACTAATAAGGAAAAGTTACCGCAAAATTAAAACTCGCGCTGAGTACCCAGGATAGGAAATTACACGCGCGAATCCGACGTTAAACGTATGACCCTACTGGGGGCCACTGGCTAAATAAATTAATCGTTTAGGAAAATGGGAAAACTAGTCCAACCCAAATACCAATTGAAATACACTTCTCGGGTGAAACGTGGATAGGGAATAGCGGTATGGTCTCTTTGGCCTGTGAGCAGGTGACGGAGCCGACCTCCCTGGGGACCTCAAAGGTAGTACCTCTTAGGTTACGTGCGCAACCCGTCCGGCAGGATCAGAACACTTCCTGTGAAGCGCTCTTGCGGCTTGCTAAGCTCCGTAAATTCTTGGGGCTGACACGAATAAAAAGAAAATTTAAGAACCTAAACCCACTAGGTCCGCCCTTGATGTCACGATAGCCGGGTCCATGGGCATTACGTTTGTGGAAGTGCGTAATGCATGGATTGTATTGGATTTTAATTTTAAATTATTTACATTGAAAGTTTTGGGTAGGGGCGGACCCCTACCGGGCCGTCGGGTTTGTGATTCCGACTTGATAATGTTAAGTTTTAGAGTGGTGTCCAGTAGCGAACACTCCTACGAAGAAATGGCGAGTTTCAAAATATTCCTGGAGAGAATCTAAAAATATTTTAATTTTACGTTTTCGCTGAGGGCAGGCCCCTGCGAGGCCGTCGGGTTTGGGATTCCGACGCGAAGTTGATAAGTTTTAGAGTTGCATTCATGAACAGGTATTATTACGAGGAAACGGCCAAAGTTTTGGCAAAATTCCTGGAGTAGATCCTGAGATATTTCAGTTTTCATTATTTGGCGGGTGCAAGCCCCTTCATGGTCGTCGGATTTGGTATTCCGACGTGATGTTCGGAGTAGACATTAAATCAGTAGCTCGGATCCCTGTTGAGGTCCTGATAAAGTTTTAGCCAAATCTCTAGAGGTAGAGGTACTTTTGAGATATGTCGAATTTCCATTTACAATGAGCGGGCTCGCTCACAAGACATTAACCTTGCGAGTCTGGTTGCGGGTCACTTAAAATGCTACTCCTAATTTAAAGCTCATGTCACTACTACCATCCTAATACAATTCGGCAAAATCCATGTGAATAATTGTATCATAGAGCACGAGGTTTAGCTTCGGGTTTCTGTCACTGAATACCTACTGACAACTTAGGGTGCTTTTGACACATTGCTTAAAAACCAACAAAGCACAAAAACAAATCACCTATCAGAACTCGATAAACGAATAGCCAAGGACGACACAGAGCATTCTTTTCCAATATTCAGTCCAAAATTTCCTGTTATTTAACCTCGGTCGGTGCACGGAAGGTATCCTAGTCCCTAACTCGACTCAGTAAATCATGTAAAGTGGCTCTGTACACGAGTGTCGCGCTTATTTTTTCCTTAACTTATCGACCGAGGGAGGTTCAGCATAACTCCGGGTGTCTAATCTAATCGTGCGCGTGGCCAACCATGGCTACGGGTCTGTGGGACAAGCTAGGACGGGCAGGGCTATCATGTCAAAACACAGTATGGACAGGGGAGGCAAAACGCTATACATTGAGGTTCTTACTGCCACGCTGTTCAATCCTACGGGCTATCTGGTAAGCTTCACGTCTGCCTAACCTATCTTCAAGAGTATAAACTACTGCTCCCATAACTGCCTCCCTGTCCACACTTACAGTCTTTCGTTCCGGCGGTCGACGTCCATCGCGCGTCCATCCATTCGCCAAGCCAAGAGGAAAGCCAAAGAAAAAGAAAATCAAGCAAAAGTGAACACTGAAGCTAATAGAGAGCGACAGAGTCGGTCTGCAAGAGGACCGCACTCTGCGCTGCCGAAGTCATACTTAACTCTGCACAGCTCGTGCAGCTCTGCTTAAATACTAAAATTTGAAAATTCAAACTTTTGAATTTGGAAACCGTTAAAGTGCTTATTCAGCACTTTTGGGGCGACTTGACCCCATATTCTAAACCTTTCCGCAAACACGCTTATCAGCGCGGATTCCGATCATTTTTAGACAAATGTAATGTCCAAATTTTGAATAATTAAAATAATTTATGACTATAGAATTTCTAGAAACTTCTAAGAATATAAGCTTCAAACTGTGAGTCTAGTTCATACTAAACTATATACTTCATATTAAGCTACCGCTTCAATACTAATTCCGCATCAAACTCTGGGTCACTCGTGTTTACCCAAGTACGTCGGCACTGAGGCCGTTTGACAGAGTCCGTATAAATTTTCTAAATTACTACCACTTTTACATAAACTTTATATTAAGCAAACATCCCACATTCGGTGGGTCCTGTAATATTCTAAATATAAACTCTACAACCTGCACAAAGTTTTCAAATTCGTCTTCTGTGGAGTTCGCCGTATCTACTAACTTTATATGAAACTGTACCAACGTGCGGGGTCAACGGTATAAACTCCTAGCGTTAATATAAAGCTATAACTTTTATATATACTCGATACTAACTTATTTATTTACTTAGCTTTAATAGTAACTTAATATCAATACGTACCATGGTTAGAAGCATAATCCGAGAAAAGAGACGCGGCTTAAGTAAACAAAAGAAAAGAAGCGGGGTAAAGGGGTAAAAAAGGGCAGAGTTTCCTCGGCGATGGCCGGAGTGCCACAAAAGCTGAGTGAATTCGGACTCAGCACGTCCGTCCGAGCAATTTAATATGTAACAGGACCATGTTCTGGCGGCAAACGGCACGGGCGGGCTCTCGTGGGAAACCTATGCCAAGTTTTTCCAAAAAATTGGGGTGTTTTAAACGTTTCCCATGGTCGGGGTACATTTTCCTGGGGTACTATGTATATATTTGTGTTAGTCTCGTCAAGGAGAATCCAATGAGGTGTTAAATGCCTGTCGGGGCGCTATTCCTATAATCTGCACGTGAGGGGGCACAGCGGGACCGTTCCCGACTCAAACGAAAGCCTGCATTTTCGAGAATCTAATACCCTATATATAATTTTGTGTCAAGTTTTCGTCGAGTTAATTAAACGTATTTTATGGTTCTATATAGAGGCTTATTTCCTTATAGGTCCGGGTCGGATTTCTAGGAAACCGGTCTCCTTATAAAGACCGTAAAATTTCCTACCAAAAATGTTGAGTACCAAATATTGTAATTCTCAACGGTTCCGGAGTTATGGGCCGGAGCCCATACTTTTGACACCGAATTTTCATAAATTTCACACTTTTATCTGTTATCTTAACCAGCAAAAATGAACGCTGGTGTTGTTAAAATTTTATCGACTGCAGTTTACCAGTGTAATTATTAATATTGAACACTGGGTAAAGCGATATTTTACTTTTCGTACTAAACTTTTCAGAAAGTCTGCTCGTTTGCTGTTCGCTCTACGGCGAACAGCCATCTTTTTGGCCCTCATTCGTGAGAACGGTCGTGACGGTTATCCATGACAGATGAATCAAAAATGTGGAAAAATTTCAAACAAAATTTTTAAACCGGAATTCCGGTTCCGGTATGTTTTGCCCTTTGCCGGAACACCAACCGGAACACGATTTTCGCCGGAACCGGAATTCCGGTTACTCCCTGGTTATAAGCTAATATGCTATCAACAGTACTGGTAATTATTTAGCCCTAGCGTTTTTAATTGGTAAAATTAATATTATTAGATTACGGTTGAGTCTTTTTAAATATATATACCTATGTGTGGCGAAGCTCTGAGGCAAGCCAGGTTAATTTTTTAACCCAAAAGTGAAAATCAAAAACCTTAAGAAAAAAAAAACGGCAAATTGTTCGGTTTAAAGCAGTAAACTGTTCCTAGCTATTTTTTCAGGGATATTCCTCGGCCCACTGTTTGGCGGTATGAGCGCTGATCGCTTTGGCCGAAAACCGATCATTATTATTCTTGTTACCGGCATGATAATATTCGGAGTTGCGGCTGGCTTTTGTGAGCGATGGCAAACGTTTGCTGCGATGCGATTTTGTATCGGATTCAGCGCAGGTGCTGCGCTATCGACAGCGTTCGTATTTACAACGGAAAACTTACTGGGTAAAAACCAAAAAAACAATATTTAGTCATATTTTTGAACGTATTTTATGTACTAGTACTAGACTTTATCAGACGCTCCCGACCAGAGTGAAACTTTGAAAGAAATTTATGCTAGTTATCAACAACGCAGTTCCTTATCGATGGAGGCATTTGGTAGTGAATAATTAGCCCCTTGCTTTGGAGATATTCACTGATATGAGCTATGAGTGTTTGTTTCTGATGCTCAGATTGTTTTATATATGTGAACAGGTTGAACAATAGCTGGGTTCATGCACAACAACATTACGTATATTTAATTTTATTTATATTTAACTTTATTTTTCCGCGTCCCACAGAGTTGAATAACATTTCGATACCAATCAACACCCATAATGGCATGACTTGTGAATAGTGGCTCCTGGATAAACGTATTGACAAGATATAAAGATACTGAAATTTATTAATATGTTATGCCTAGTTCATTCCGAACGCTAAATAGCTAGATCATAGATACCGGCAGAGACGGGAAGGGATGGGGTGCTAAGCGGGTAAAAGCGTAGGCCAGGGGTAGCCAAAAAGTTTATTTCGGCCCACTAATTGTTCCTAATTTTCTATATTTTATACAAATTTAATTATAATTTTACCATTTTGCTCAAGTACAATTGCTATAATTATTTACTATAATAGTTTGCTGGGTTGTTCAGCCTCAGGGAGAAAATGCAACTTATTAGTGTTCCGAGAATTAGCGGGTACCCCCGGGCAGATTGTCTAGATACAGCAAGTTGGCCAGATTAATAAGCATTGAACAGCGCCATCAGTTGCGTGGTTAAAAAGTTCCGTTTGTATGTGGCACGCCAGTAAAAGGCGGCACACAGTCGAAATGCTGAATATATCAACTAGGTTGAAGGAATGAAAAACTAATTTGAGATGACTTTGTCCCTTTCAAACTTGCGCTGAACATAATTCTGAACATTTCCTTTCAGCTATAGGATAGGTGCAGATTACTTTCTGAAAAGCACACAAAACCCACCAGGTATCAACTACAAAATCTAAAATATTATCATTTCTTTTCAGAATGTTTAAATTATCGAAAGGCATTGAACCTAATTGGCAGTATTCAGATATCTGTGAACTATCTATATTACACAATTTATTAAAATGTATTTTTAAATTTCTAATTTTGTTTAAAAACTAAATAATTTTTAGTCTCATGGATCAATCTCATGTTATGCTCCTCAGATGAACGGTACTGACGAAGATAAAAATGAGTTTTGGGAAAGTCTAGACCGTCAACTTGGGTTATACCCGCCGGGACGACCACGTCGTAATTGGTGGCGACTTGAATGGACACGTTGGGCGAGAACGTCATGGCTATGAACGGTTCCGCGGTGGGCAAGGGTATGGAAGCCGCAACGATGACGGACGTCGTACACTGGATTTTGCAGAAGCAAATGATCTGGCTGTGGTTTACACATTCTTTAAGAAACAAGAATCCCATCTGGTGATCTATGACAGTGGAGAACACACCACACAGATAGATTATTGGTTGATTCGTCGTCCGGACCTGAAGATAACGAACGATATGAAGGTCGTTCCCTCAACAAACCTCGCACCGCAACATCGGCTTCTCACGCTAAACATCAAGCTTGCCGCTAGACAAATCAAGCGGCCACGGATGACGGCAACCGAGAAAATCAAATGGTGGAAAATACCTGAATGCAAGACTCAACTGAGGGATTCGCCGAATCGAATTTCAATTAACAGCAACCAGCCCTCGAGCGATATCTGGCATAGTTTGGCTGCCCAGGTCAGGCACCGCTGCTCAATGGTCCTCGGAGAGACCAAGCCCGGTAGGCAATATACTGACAAGCAAATTTGGTGGTGGAACGAAGATGTACAGAAAGCTATTAAGGAGAAGAAATTAGCGTACACATGGTGGCTGCAATCTCGTTCCGACGAAGATTTTCAGAGATATAAAGTCCTCAAGTCTTCAGCGAAAAAATCAGTAGCTAAAGCCAAGTCAGCCCATTATGACCGTGTCTATGCGGAATTGGATACACGTGATAGTGCGGATAAGATCTACTGCCTAGCTAATGCTCGACACCGCTCTACGCAACACATAGGCCAGATCAGACACATCAAGGATGCTCAAGAAAACGTGCTGCCAGAACGTGCAATCGTTTTGAAACGACGGAAAGACTATTTCAGTGCTATGTCCAACGAAGAGTTTCCGCATCCACCAATTGACTGTTCAGAACCAATCCTGGGGCCGGTGCCACCGATCAACGCTGCAGAGGTTGACACCGCACTTAAAAAGATGAAGAATGGGAAGGCAACTGGGCCTGACGATATAACCGCCGAGGTATGGAGAATATCCGACCGTTGTGGCCCTGCGACACTCGCCATGCTATTTCATCGCATTGTGGAGGAAGGATAAACTTCCACGGTTTGGTCAAATAGTGTAACTATACCCGTGTGGAAAGGCAAAGGCGACGTTTTAGAGTGTTCCAACTGTAGACCTATAAGACTTCTGTGTCACACGTTGAAGATTTTCGATAGCGTTATAGACACCCGTCTTCGAGAAATTGTGCAAATCAAGTCAAAGCAGTGCGGCTTTGTTAAGGTATGTGGGATAATCGACGCTATTCATGCTGCCCGTTTGCTAGTAGAAAACGACCGCCAGAAGAATCAGACGGTGCACATAGCGTTCCTGGATTTCGAAAAAACTTGACAGAGTTCCTCACAGTTTGATCTGGCTGGCATTGCGCAAACATCACGTCCCTGAAGCCTACGTCGACTGGGTGAAGCTTCTATACAAGGGCGTCAACAGCACAGTGCAATGTCCAGAATATGTGTCTGAGCCGTTTAATATCAAAGTCGGTGTCCACCAGGGTTCCGCCCTCTCGCCACTGCTGTTCATCCTGTGCATGGATACGGTGACTGCTGACATCCAAACAGCACTGCCATGGACGTTACTATAGGCTGATGATGTCTTACTGGCGCATAAGGATCGACGCCAACTTCAGGAAAACACGCAATGCTGGAACGATCGGCTGTCCAATAACGGATTGAGACTCAACATCAAGAAAACAGAGACATCGAAGGTGGCCCCCAAACGGGCGGCACCATCACAATCAATGATACCGACCTGACGAAGACACAAAGCTTCAAGTACCTCGGATCCCTTATTACCAATGATGGCGACCTCACTCCTGAGGTTCGTGCGAGGATTACAGCTGCCTGAGCTAAATGGCGCAAGTAACCGGTGTTCTATGTGACCGCCGCATGCCACAGCGCTTGAAGGCGAAAGTCTATAAATCCGTCATAAGACCAGTTGCTCTATACGGATCGGAATGTTGGCCAGCAAAAGCAAGAGCAAGCCCTTCATGCAATGGAACTGCGTATGCTGCGATGGTGCTTGGGAATAACAAAATCGGATGATGTCAGGAATGACGATGTTACAAGACGCATGGGAATAACACCTATAGTAAGGCGGATGCAAGACTCGAGACTGCGGCGGTACGGACACGTCATTCGCCGGGAAGAAGGTTCAGTACAAAGACATTGTTCGTACTAGACCCACCAGGGCGTCGGCCTAGCGGAAGACCGAAGAAAAGATGGATGGATCGACTGAACGAAGACATGAGGATTGTTGGTGCAACCCCAAACGATGCCGTCAACCGGATCAAATGGAGAAGCCTTTGCAAACAAGCGGACCCCGCAATCTAGTGGGACAAACGCTCAAGACAATGACGTCTCGCCCAACGTGTCCATTCAAGTCGCCACCAATTACGACGTGGTCGTCCCGGCGGGTATAACCCAAGTTGACGGTCTAAACTTCCCAAAACTCATTATCTTCGTCAGTACCGTTCATCTGAGGAGCATAACATGAGATTGATCAGC